>VYZT01054246.1:3050-18792 GCA_013400735.1 Pomatostomus ruficeps
CTAAAGGGGCAGGAACTCACAGTGACACAATCTTCTTTTAAAATTAGATTAAAACTTTAAATTCCCAAATCTCAGTGTTCTTAGACTATCAGCAAATCCTTCATAAATCCTCTTTACTATCAGTCAATTTTTGAAGACACTATGCTGCAGCTCAGCTTGGAGCTGTATAAAGACTCAGCATGATCCAGGGGAGTATCTCTATGGTGGCATACAGTCCACAGCTTTGCTTTGTTTCTTGGGCTTTTTAAGAAACGTAGGAGATCACATGCAAAAACATAGCTTAAAGCATTGTTGATGTTTCCTATGCAAACTTAATATATTCCTCTTGTGTCTTAGCATCGTAATTTGGAAATTTATTTTATGGAAGATTTGTTTCCCATCCAGTGCTCTCTGGATAGTCTTGCTCTAGGGACAAAGCAGAATTATACCAAGTAGAATGCTCTATAATCCTTCTATTAATTCTGAAGAAGCTAGAAGATGTGCAGCAGTGGATGTAGCAGAAACTTGATGAAAAGAAGGGATGGTCTGAAAATTCAGGGGAATAGAATGGTGCCCTCAGTAAGTGTATCCTTCATTCTCTCATGGATTCCTCACAGCTGCATCACTTAAGTAGAACTTTTGGCAAGTAGTCACTACCTCTGCATTCCTCTTTCCTGCAACTCCAGGCTCTTCCTGTGGTTTGAAAACTTTAGGTATCTATACCTGTAACACAGGCAACAGGCACTGAATGTATCCAGTACCACATCTAAACTAAAACATATCCTGTATCTAAACCATCTGAAAAATCAGCTCGTAAAAATCTCAAATTGACTGTCAAAAATAGTGGATATTTTCTAATTTATTCTGTCTCAGTTTTCTCCCTGTCAAATTAGAATAATAATTCCTCTTCAGTGCACAGGAGTGCTGTGAAGATAAATTCATTAAGATTTGTAAAGCACTCAGACACTGTGGTGATGAGCACCACAGAAAAGCCCAAGAGGAAATTAAAAATTCTGCCTTCAGAGCAGAACTTAAAAATGCAACATGGGACCATACATTGAACAATAACAAAGAAACAA
The DNA here is from genome assembly GCA_013400735.1 of Pomatostomus ruficeps. Classification (NCBI taxonomy): domain Eukaryota; kingdom Metazoa; phylum Chordata; class Aves; order Passeriformes; family Timaliidae; genus Pomatostomus; species Pomatostomus ruficeps. The sequence goes on from VYZT01054246.1 coordinate 4,109, forward strand.
AATTATTAATAGTTTCTCATTCAAGGAACATTATCTATGTATTGTGCACCGCAGCAAGCAGGAGTGCGGGTGGGGAGCAGGACGTGTGTGATCAGTTAATTAAAACCTGGCTTAGAGTGTATGCTAGGAGACAGGAAAATAAAGGTTGGTGGACAATCCAAAGTCTGGCAGTTCCAAGAGTTGAGCTTTTGGCTATAAATGCATGGTAATTTTTTTCCAGAATAATTTTTATGTTTAATATGTAAAAAGCTTAAAAGATCTCTGTCTCCTTTCACCAAGACATGACAGAGGCCATAGGTTTGTCTAAAGTTACAGCTGGTCTCATAAATCAATAGATTTCATGCAGTATTTCTCTTGCTTCTCTCAAGTCAGTTTAATACCTTATTTTAAATAAGATCTGGTAGGATCTTACCAGAGACAACTGATTTTTTAATGTAACAGTGTCAAGTAAAATGAATGTTGTTAAAAGAATCTGAAGAAAAAGTTAATTGTACCAATCCACTACCTATTACATGAATGAAGCCCAAAATTTGCTGGCTGAATTATTTGAAAGACATTAATTCCACCTGAGATTAAGTTACCCCTAACTACAGAAATGTCTTTTAAAATTTAAATACCCATAGTTAAACAAACAAAAGGCTGCTCTCAGCATTTGTAAGTACAAAAACTAGATTAAAAATTCACACTGATAGTTTGGTTTTGCTTTCAGAAAGTCACCTTTCTAATTCTGTTGGCAGTGCTCTGATTGTCTGATTGTTTTTCATTGCTCTGATTGCAGCACCTTTCTTTAATAAGTCAATCAGGAAACTCTGCATGTTTCATAGTGTCCCAGTAGCCCATATACCCTTGCTTCGTAGAAAACTTTTAGTAAACATAGACTAATGATCCTTAGACATATGGGACATTGGATTTTTAGAAATAAATATTAGTTTTCCTATTATTAAAAAAATTGTTTAGAAAAGGGAAGATCTGTTCTCAAGATCTCTGTAAAACAAGTAGAAACTGGTAAGTAAGTTAAAATACTTTTTTCCTAAATTTTTAGAATTTCTGCTTAGAATACCTGGGTTTGTTTTTGTTTTTGTTGATTTTTTTTGTTTTTTGTTTGCTTGTGTGTTTGTTCACAAAAATGTAAACCTGGGATGTTACTTTTCCCAGACAGTACAGAACAATCAGAATATCCTATAATTTCTCATACATATGAAAGAGAAAGGAAGGGCAAAAATGTTTAAAATACAATTTATTAGATAAAAGTACCTCTGTAGTAGTCCTGTATTTTGTACACAACTTCATTTTACAATGAAAAAGAATTGACAAGGTATAAAATAAATCAAGACTGATAGGATAAGATGTATTTTAATTTATGAATTTAAGTATTTCACGCTTTCTTTCTATTTGCATATGTGTTTAAAGGTTAAAAGTTAGGAAAAAAATTTAAAATGACAATATGGAATGGGGATTCAATTTATCCCCTTTAAAAACTAGTTGGAGTTTATGCATATGAGCAGCTACTTAGTACATATAATGAACACTTCTGTGGCTTGCATCCAGTGATTGCTGGTTTCAGTGCTTTTCAATTTTTATGTTTTTCCCACATTGATAGGACTCTAGTGAACACCAAATATGACTGTAACCTCTGAAGAAAAAAAATTCTAGATGTTAAAACTGTAAGACTTTATGCCATGGAAATACAGATAATGGTGAAGTTAAGTAAGTCTGTCACACTTTGCTGGATAAATGTTCCATTTTTGAATGATATCAAGCAGTATTCCTAAAGCAGGGCAGTGTATTAACTTCACCTGAATCACTGGGCATCTTTCCAGAAGCAAGGCTAGAGTAAGACAGGCATAAGACCAGCCATAATCATAAAGCTTGAGAGAAGAAAGAGTCTCTGTGGAACCAAACGATGAATTGTCTGAACTCATCATCCTGGCCAAGTACAAACAGATGGGTCTAAGAAGACACCATGTGACAATATATAGCATGTCATTTTGTGCTCCAGGCACCAATTACCATAATAGTGCAGTAAGTTCTCATACTTTATCTTCATTGCCCTGACAATGGGTTTTAGACTTCCAATGAATTTTAGAAATCCTCTGCCCCAGGTAAATTTGAGTGCTTTAGAGAGGTAGACAGAAAATTCAGCCGCAGGCAGATGTTTGCTAAGAAGCTTCAAGAAGTTGCCAGGCATAGCAGAGGAGTTTCAGCATCCCTGAGTACTTCAGAAATCTCTCTTGATCACTTATGTGAAATGAAAGGCAAAATCCTTTCAAATCTAATTCTGTAACCACTCTTCAGATCTGAATTTTCACTTTGGGCAAGGGGAAAAAGGAGGTTCAAGAGACCTCAGGGGAAACTCTAATATGTAATGTAATGCAATGCAAATGGTTGCAGGTTTTAGATCCCAAGCTTCATTAGTGATAGCTGCTGTACTTACTGTAAGAGTTCTGTATACTCTGATATCTGGAAAATAATGAATAGAATATGTAAAAAGATACATCCTGTCAATATCTCTTTTACACCTACATCTCACAATACTGTTAGTAATTTTGTCATCAAGCCCAATTGCCAAACAAAAATGCTGTGGTGATGAAGTGCAGGACAGGCTTCAAGGCAAAAAACTAGAGTACTAGAAATTAAATTGCTCACCTAAATCCCAATGATGAAGAATTCCCAACTTTCTTTCACATCCACCTTAATGTTTTTATAAATAATAAGAGATCCTTGTTTTGCTGAATAGAAATCTAAGTTGCTGGGTCTCAGCCATCAGAGTCTGCCGTACTGAGCCAAACTAACAAAGCAGCCTGGCTGGCCTTAAGAGAGGGGAACAGCACCAAACAGGCACAACAGAGAGCATTTACTCTCACTCCAGAAAATCTGAATGGCAGGTCAAAACAAATAGAAGGGGGAAATTTCAGGGGGGCAGTACCCTTGTCTTTCCAGGCCTGAAGATAAATAAAAATTGCTCAGTCAGAATTCCTGTACGGGAGGTTCTTGTACAGGTGACAAGATTAAGCACTGTACACTGGTGAAGCAGATCTTACATAGTAAGTTTCACAGCAAATTTTCTTCCAGGTATTTCTAATGCTTACAAAGCTGCAATAAGATACAGGTCTCATTCATATGATGATTCTGGGAAAGAGCACATAGATGATGTATTTATTCCAGTAGGATTAGGATGCATCCCTTCATGGCAATCAACAGCAGCAGGTCTCTAAATTCGTCAGATCACAGGTGGTAGCCAAGAAAAATATTTATAATTTGATTTCTGAAGTGTAACATGAGATGTACTGTCCTGAATCTATCACTTAGATTAGAGAAATACCAATTTTGCAAACATACATCTACAAAACCAGGATATATTCTGTTAACTATGGTTGAAAAGTACTTTTCTTTAAAGAAAAAGAACAAAAGTCCGTGAGTGACATGAAATCTCGAAGTCCTCTAACTACTATAAAATATTGTTAGTTATAGTAAGACAGTGAACCAACAACAACACCTTTAAAAGGCAAGAAAAAAAACTCAGTAGGAATTTGGTAGAAATATCAAGCTTGGAAAAAGCAAAGCAAAAGGAAAAAAAAAATCAATACTGTTGAAAATTAAGCATAAAAAAGATTCTATAGAATGACATTGTGTTGATACGTCAGTGGGTAGAAGAGTTGTATCAGCAAAACACCACGGCACAGCTCTGGCTATGTTATGCCATTAATATGTACAGCCAAACAGGAAATAAATTACAGCAGAAAATTACTCTTATATAATTGACATTTAGTAATTCTTTACTGTTCCTTACCTATCCAATTTCACTTAAAATATTATCCTTCTGTAGCAGAATTTAATCAGAATGTAATAATCTCCCCTCCNATTTCAGGGTGTTGCACTACATGACCTTTTAAGGTCTCTTCCAAACCAAACCAGTCTGTGATTCTTTAATTCTATGGAATATTAAGTTTGTGGTTCTTGGAACAGCTGCTAATAGGCAAACACAACATAAGGTCTGCATAGCAAAGTGACTGTTATTTGCCTTAACCTTCGCATTTTTAAACTACTTTTTACCTTTGCATTTGTACCTTTCTTCACTGACTATATTCTGATCCTTGTAAGACTGTGAATATCCTCTTCTACAATACTTTTTAACGAGAGTAGGATGTTATGGATGCAATAACAAACCAACTGGGGAGCAGCTCTGCTGGAAAAGAGCTGAATGTCCTGGTGTATAGTAACTTGAGTGGTTCAGCTCTGTGCCCCGTAGCAGAGAAGGCCAACAGCATCCCAGCCTGTGATAACATGAGCACAGGTTAAGGGAAGTGATTATCCTGCCTCATGCAGCTCTCGTTTGACCACATCTAGAGTACTCCTGCCTCCACTTTTGGACATCCAGTAATGCAAACATTGACAAACTGGAGCAAGTCAAGCAGAAGGCCACCAAGAGGGTAGCCATGTCCCTCAAAAATCCCTTCTTGGCCATCTTCTGGTGGGGCACTGGTTGTCCCCTGTGGCTGTGATCAGCCTCACGTGGGACCCTCACCCATGTGACAAAGTGCTACCTTCTCCCACGGGCACAGGGGCTCCATTTCAGGAGTGCTGGTCTCCAGCAACACCTTGCCCACACGCCGACCTGAAGGGTGATTTCCTTGCTGGATATTGGACCTGCCCTATCCTCACAGATTTGTGAGATGCCCTGGATTTGGGGTTGCTCTTTTCTTCATCCCACCCACACTGAGCACCCGCCCTGCTCCCTTCCAGGGGTGCTGAGATTGCTGTGAGGTTCCTGTCCTGAGAGAGATGGGTTCTCTTTGTCTCCCTAGGCCTGGGGAGATCCTGGTCCTTAGGAAGAACTTGGGCCTCTTCTGTGCACTGGCACCTAGTCTTGATTACATTTTGAGTTGTCTGATTCATTGCATTCACAACTCAAATGTTTAGACACAAGTGACTGGAAACAAGGCATCGTTGTCACATGGTGACAAATACTTGTGGGGTTCACAGCTATCCTTATTACTACATAAAAAGTTCAAGGTAACAACTCAGCCATGTCTTGCTTGAATGGAAGATAATAACGTGAGACATGGATACTTAGAGATGTTTATTTGAGTAATTCATAGTAAAGGTGCCAATGGAAATCTTGGATTAATGCAGCAAAACCAGTCTTGCTACATTCACTCTCTTCAAGGTTAGACAAGTTGTTGCATTTACAAATGATATAAGAAGACACTCAGATGAAATACAGAGGATGTGTCTTTAAATTTACTTGCCTCATCATCCAAATGTATCATAATAAATCAGATCAAAACAGTATTTCCTACAGTTAAAAAAGATTATTTTTTAACTAAGCACAAACCAGATATCTAATATAAATCAGCCAAGAAACTTCTGTAATTTGATATTGAAAGTGAGGACTGCTGATAAGCTACAGACATTATATTCTGTGCACTTTCATCAACAATTTTACTGCAGTTTCAACTAAAATGGCATAAACACAATCCTAGAATATCTACTGAGCAGGGAAAATTCCATGTTTTACAAGACACACTGTTCTTAATTACATACAATGTCAACAGAGATGATGTCAACACTTATGAAACAAAACAAACTATTTTGAGAAATGTTTCATTTAAAATATGTTTTGTTGATTTTTTTATTTAAATAATGAAACAGAATCAAGCCAGAAGCTTATCTTATCCTGCTTTGGATTCTAGAGGGCACAACAGATTTACTGCAGCTGATTAGACAAGGGCAAAAAAAAGTAAAAACCTACTAATCAATTTGTTACAGCTTCACCTGCTGTTCAAAGCTGGAAGATGGATATCTGCCTATTTTTCATTTGTTGTATATTGCTGCAAGCTGTGGAATTCATAGTGCTGGCCTCTGGATGTACTCCCACTCCATCAGTTCTGGCTTCAATATGCAGGGTATCAGCACTTCACAGGAAAGGTTTCCTGCTGTGTGGAATAATGGTCACTGTAGCATAAAATCTTTGTTTGCAAATCCTGCTGCTGGTTTCAGGGTGATCCACTTGCCAAAGGTCTCATGGACAAGTGTGTGCTTACCCACCCATCCTTAAAACCTGGTGTAGGTCTGCCAGGGGCTACCTGAACTGTATAAATGTGATATAATCTGCTAAGTGCTGATTACATGTCTAGTGGCACAACATGTTAGATATACCAGCGAGCATCAGCTTAGTTTCCAGGGCTAGGAGCTAGTCAACTGGTCACAATTTTACCACTGGCAGGTAGCAGTCGAATTTGTATTAAAATCTTAAATTAAAACAGAAAACTGTTGATCTCCATTCTCTCCCTCTTTTCTTTTTATTTTTTAATATAATTTTTAAATTGTTTTCCCCCAATTCACTTTCTGACAGAATGTATTTGATAATGGATGCATGCTTATTCACAGACCTGACTACCTGGTCTTTCCAGGCAAGATATGTGAGCTCTTACATAGTTTGAAGCAGTTTGGGATAGATTCTGAGTGCCAAAAACTGTATGGCAGATAGTCCTTGGTACCCAGTTATTATTGCTGTGCTGTGTAATACTTAAAAGACAATTTTAGTTGTGAAATACACTCTGCTTCAAGAAGAGTAATGATGTGTAAAGTATCCCAGGGGACTGAGCTCCAGGAATCTAAAGCAGCTTCTGATAAGCAGAAATTCCATTTTAGAGAACTTCTAAAGAAATCCCCCTGATTCTCCATAAAAGCTTCAAAGTAAATAATGGCAAAATTGACATTTTTTGCCTTGGGAGGTCCACTGTTGTCTCTTCCTAAATTCTTCAGCTCTGTAGTTTGCAGTGACATGGTGTCCCTCCAGGCACTCTCTTACTAATAGGTACTGAAAAAATATTGCTGGACAGGACAGTTCTGTTACAAAAAGACACAGGATTTTAGTAACATGTTTCTCACATCAGGACAACAATAATACTTTGGCTTTTCCCTTGAGGTATACCTAGGTAGCAAAACCAAAATTATAAAATATGGGGCACCTCATACCCCACCCAGAAAAACACTCCCAAGTATGGAAATGACTAAGTGAGGAAAATATTTTAACAGGTTTTAATATTGAAATTACCCTTGGCATCAGAGAAAGGTAAAAATAACTGTAGACGAATCCAATTTCAAAAATCAAATCCATGTAACTTTTTTTTTTCCCATCTAGGGAGAGGTTATGGGGAAGATCTGCATCTCTTGGTATTGGCTCTGGGAAACACCTCTCCATCACTTTCCTATAAAGATGTCAAGGCACTTAACCAGCCATGGTGCTGTGGAGACAAATTTATACAAACCCTTCACCCTAAAATCTTTTCCTTAAAGGAACAACACCTAAGAAATATGTAATCTTATAAACTCTTCCCTCTGTCTCATGTCTGCCTTCTTGGGGATTTTCAGGTTAATGAAGAAGTTCACCTTTATCTTCTGCTGCTGATTATATTTTAGAAAGACTCCTGTCCTTTACCATGGTAGGTATAAACATATTCTATCCAGAATGATTAAATCATCAACCTGTTCTGCTGTCTCAAGGCAAAGGCTGAGCTTCTAGACCATGGATTAATAAGTTCTGTTTTAAAGATTTTTTTTCTTTGCTTGCAGGATCTTATTTAGCTTTATCAGTTTTGTTCACAATGTAATCTTACCAAAAGCTGTGTCAGCACAACCCTGGGTAGTTGCATATTGCAGCTTGGGAGGAGGAATACGCATTATATGTGAGATGTAGGAATACTTTAAGCTGGAATTTGTCCTCAAGGTGTTGTTTGGTTTTTTTAATACACTGAAAACTGTTTTATACAAATGCATTCACAGTGAAGGCTGTGATTTATTTAAGCATATAAAGCAGCCTAGCATGTGCATTACGCTTCTGTCTTCTCCTCTGAGTAGAAAAACTTTCCTATCCCAGGTTTGGGATCAGTATGTTGCCACCAAAGAGGTAATTCCAGCCTGTTGCTTCAGGAACGGCACTCTTTAGTGGCAATTGTAGCCTAAGGAATTGCCACACTTGTCCTCCTTCCCTGACTGCTCACACTGGGCCTTGTGTGACTGAGCTGTGCTAGCCTAACACCTTTCTGGCTGTGGTGTTCAGCAGACAGGGAACACACTTCCTTTTAAAAATCCTAGCAAGACTTACATAATGAAATTAAGTAAATTTTAAAACAACAGTATGTTTTTAAAACCAGGTCATCTCCTTTATCTCTTTTGCAAAACAGTTGCATAAACACCACAGGGAGCAGAAGTGAGAAAAATGCTGAAGACTGAGGAGGGAAATACCTCTAAGGTGGAAGTGTGGCAGAGAAATCAATGCTGACGTTTGGTATTTTATCCAAAGATTTAAAATAATGAACTGCAGTCTGAAATAAAATACCAACAAAGTTAAGTGGGCTTTTACCTATGTACATCCACATACAGCTGGCCTGCTTTCTTGCAGATGGAAAATGAGTTTGCTTTAACACCACTGAAATATTTTAAGGTGGTTTCTGTACCATCTATATGATAAACATTTACACCATTTTCCAGTCTGGATAAGTAAGCAGCAAGACATAAATCCTGTTATGGGATTTTCAAGAAGAGACATTTAGTTGAGAAATTATTATTCCTTTAGCTTAAAAGTAATAACCAGCTCTGTATTTGTTAGTTTGGTTGTTTGGTTTTTGTTTTTTGGTTTGGTTTTTTCTTTTTTCTAATTAGGAGGATAATTATAAGGATTAACAATGCTGCTCCATAGAGCTAGAGGTAGGAAAAAGAGTGTGTCAGTCTTTAATGTCATCTGATGCACAGGATAGAACTTGGGCTTGTTGTATCAGGAATGTGGGATCATTGTAATGACATTGCATTAACTCCGTAATTATTTTTAAATTGATCTAAATGCTCGAGGACTTATCTATAGGTCTTCTGTCTCCTCCTTTATCACAGGCTGATGCAGGGCATAATTTAAACCCCCTGTTGAGATTACTGTGTGTGTGTTCCAGTACTTGAGCAGTGTATGTGTGACCATCTATTAAGCTGCAGCCTATGACTCTAATTAATGGTAATGGCAGTAAATTTTTCAGGACTTTAAATCGTTTTAGGAAATCAGGTGTTTGAATGTAAAATCAGAAATTTGAATGCAAAATCAGGAATTTGAATGCTTGTCTTTAGCCTTGGATTATGAGTGGATACTCCACTGCATGCTTGTTTTTTGTACCCAGGCATTAGCAAGGATCACTAGCAGCTTTTAAGAATAAAACCACGACTTGAATTCCCTCACATCACTGGAAATCTTTCCTTATGTCTTCTGAGTTTTAATTCATTGTAAAATTAAACAGAGCTTGCTAGTTCCTTTTACTTCTCTGAGAAGTTCTGTGGCAGATTACAGTTTACACAGATGAAAACCAAATTGTGTATGTGCACACTGAGCCTGCTTATTTGTATATGTATATACACATATATGTGCATATATGTAAATATTTATGGAAATGTACAAGTATTTTTACTTCAGTTAATTCCACCATCATTTATTTAACCACCATAGAGAAGCAAATATTCAAATCAATGTGTTTTCGGATAGAAAAACATTGGCATGTACTAAGGTTTAGGAATGTGTTTCTGCACCATAGTTTATGGGTGGGAAAATCCTGTCAGGTTATTCTAAGGAAACTTCCAGGCCCCTTAAACACAAAATGCGTAGTTTTAAATAGCACAGAATAGATTTGAAAAGGGTCTGAAGGCAGCACTAGTCAGATCGTGGTGTTGTCATAGCAACAGACATTGAAATTCAAAATATGAAGTACAAAATGGGGGTGGGAGAAAAAGAAGGGTAGAGAGGAGAAAAATAGCAAGCAATAACAAAAATATCTAAAAAGAATATGAAAATAAGACTTCTGTAATCAGTGATAGAATAACTATAGTATCCTCATTCTACTTACTATTATTGGCATTTTTTCATCTTTCCCATACAAAAATTTGAAAATGCTTTATAAATATTAACCATCTACACCTTCTAATATCCCTCAAGGAAAGTACTGATGTTGTCATTTACAGACAGAAATACTGAGGCAGAGAGTGCTTTGCATAAGTAGAATACCTATGGCAGAGGTAAAAGGAGAGTTCGGCTGTTTGCTTAGCTCTGTATTCACACGCTCTTTGCTTCACTGCTTTAACATGCCTTAGTTTCATGATGTTATTATCTGGATATGCAATAGAAAAACCAGAGTAATTTTCACAAGAGTGGTAGCAACATTATTCTCTTTCTGACACAAAAGCTCTGGTGCTTTAATACATATTTTGTATAGTTATTTAGAAGTTTTTGGGTATTTCTTTACAATAATAGTGACAGAAAATAAGAAAAGAATGAGCAAAATGGTAAACAGAATTATTTTTTCAAAGATGTACAATAGTTTAGAAAAAGACACTCATTCATGCCTAACTCATGAAGGAACTGCAGCAAATCTAACTCAACAGGAAGGAATTAATATGCCTTTGTTGGGGATCAAGGAAATATACTGCAGGTTAAAAGCCTGAGATAATGTTTTTGTTGGGTTTTCTTTTCAAATTTACTATTTTATCTTTCACAGACATCTCTTTACAATCTTTACTTCTGAGTACACATGCATATTAACCTTTCTGTATCGCTGACTTGTATATAATAGAATTTGTTGGTATATCCAGGAGCTTTTTTTAATGTTGAGTTTTGCAATACTCCCATTTTACTTCATCATTTTGAAGAAGTGATAATGAGGAGCTTCCCATCTCTCTATTTCCTACATTTATATTTCCCTTCCAGGCATGTAATTTAGCTTAGAGTCATTATTCTTGAAGTAATATAGTGCTACAGTATGTCTCCTAAGAATAACTTTGAGGTTTTTTAAACATCAGTACCAGCAGTATAAAACAACAGATAACTTGCGTGTCACATCCAGGGATTTTAGGCAATGAGCCATAAACAAAGAAACTAGATAAAGGTAGAAAACAAGCATTAAAAATTATGAAAATGTGCTGGCTGAATTATAGACTTGCAGTGTACCAGAGGAGTTGCAGCAAACAGAAGAACAAAGGGAAAAGGATTCTTGAAACCTACAGCATACCTGAATAGGACAACAGTTTTACTATTTAAGAAGCAAATCCCTGGTATTTCTAGGGTCACAGTGGTGGGTGAATAGATTATGATAGACTGAAAGTTCTCTGGTAGTTGGGAAGCTGTAAGAAATTGAAACATGAGCTTACAGAAAATGAGTCATGTGAGAGGTGAAGAAAGACCCAGGGTACTGAACTGATTTCTTCAGGTATTTTTAAGAGACAGCTGCTATTGTTTCAGGTGGTTGGGCCATGACATACTCAGCCTGATAGCTGGTGAAGCTGTTGACGAGTTGCACCATGGAACTTGGCACATGTACAAGTGCTTGCCAAGTTTCTTCGGAGGCATTTTTGCAATAAGGTCTGAAATAATGCTCCAATGCCACTGCTGTCCAAACCAGCAGGTTTTAAGTACTGATGTTGATAACCTTTGGTCTAGCACAAAGGTAAAATGTGTAGGAGATAACATTAGGAGCTGCTGAAGGCAACATGCAAACATTCAACAAGGTTTCTGAGGGAAACTCTCCTGCTGCATCATGAGGTTCAGAGGGGTTCTAGCTTTCTAATGTCCTCCACAGCAAGGAACCTAGGTGTGGCTGGATCCAAACCCAGTCCCAGACCTGGTCAAGATTTTATGTCTGAAGAGTTTTATAGGCATAATTGGACCTTAATACAGCTTTGTCCTGCAGAGTTAAGGATAGCAAACCAATAAGGAAGAATTGTTTTTTTTAATTGATGATAAAAATGCTTAGACTAAGGGACCTTAATCAGAATTTGTTACAACACAGTGAACATAGTTATAACTACTGGTATATTGCATGACTTATTGAAGTAATATTGAAAGAATGATATTAAAGCCAGCAAAATAACTATCAAGCAGAGATTGATGTTACCCATACCAACAACTGAGGACAAATCTCTTTTGCTCAGCCTTGAGGAGTAGCCTTGAGGGGCATCCCCATTCAAGGGTGGAATCTCTACATGTCCTCTGAGAAGGGACAGGTTAGAATTCCCTGCCATTGAAAAGAGAGGCTGGGCTTTTGTGGTATAAAGTGATTCACAGTCAGATGGCTCTCGGCCTGCAGCATAACCTCAGCAGTTTGAGATAAATTATCAGCACTATCACTTGTTGGTGCCCATAATAGCAACTTCACCGGCCACATCCTCACCAGCGCCAGTTCTGTCAGGAAACATTGTTCTTCACATCCTCAGAATGTTTAACTTTGGGGCTGAAGAATCAGACCTATTCTTTAACACCAAACACAGCATGAGGCCCCTTCCCTATGCACTGCTGGTAGTTTTTGCAAATAGGGTGAAGTTTGAGCTGTTTTACCCCTACTTAGGCACAGCATCCTTCTGTAGGAGCAAAGGGGGGAGGCTGAAAGTGCATCTGGGGACTGACAGAATATGCTGAAGAAGGAACACATCTATTTCCCTGATCCTTTTTTTGTCCCTTCTGGATACTTGCAGGAAGCAGCCTCTCCAATTTTGTACTTAGGCAGTGGGCCCTGGGTCAGGCTTGGGAGGAAGAGGGCAAAGGAAATATGTACTGGGCTGAGTGAAGGAATGTGTGCAGAACTGGAAGACTGGGATAGGGAGATTAGAAAAGGATTGAGATCTGCATCTTTTTTCAAATAAATTTTCTTATTTGGATTTTAATCACAAGTGCTGATACACTTTTAAAGCTTTTTGTATTAAATTAATAATTTCACTTTCTACATAAAATTGATATTCAAAATATTTTGCATATGTCTACACTACACTGCAGTGACTATACTATAGGACCATCTCTTTGTCATCTTTATTTAACAAATATATAAAAGCTTTGGGAAAAAAAAGCCAACCTTGTTGGCAGAAAAAGCACATAGTATCCTTTCCTCCCCCAAAATCAAGTAGGTTCTTCAAAAACTTTTTAAAAATTCTAATCAGAAAACTAATGAGGAAAGGTTTCTCTACCCTCATGCCATTGCCTACCACTTTTCACCAAGTTGAAGGGTCTCAAGGCCAGCTAAATGACCAAACTGTAGACAAAAATCACACAACAGCTTCTGCAGGCATGTGAGACCAACAAGATAACTGCTCAGTAAAATAGTCTGTTTTTGAATATAGCTGAGCCAAGACAGGTTGAGGTTGTTTGCACCTGCATTTGTCACAACACACTCTAATTGATAATTTCTCATAGCGAATCAGTATTAGCACATAAGATTTTTATCCCAGATCTAACATAGTTGGAAATCTACAAATGTAAATACATTTTAAACCCCTGTTTTCTACTACAACTAAATAGCCTTTTTTTTTTCCTTCAGTACTTTATTTATAACTGCACATAGGTCTCAATTTGCCTCAAAGTGCATAGCAATGAGGTACAAGGGAATGTAATTTTTTATCATTTGATAAACAGGTAAATAAAGGAAATTATTTCTACAAGCTGTTTGGGAAGAAAAGGTGTGAATGGCTTAAAGAGAGGTAGAAAACTGCACACAGCAAAGTTTCATTAGTGCTCTTTAAACACTCTGGTCTAAAAAGAAGCCATGGACTGGAATATGACTGCTCTGTGCACATCTTAGACTCCTTCCTAAATACCAATCACTGCCAACCTCTCAGAAAAGAAAAAAAGGATACTTATCTGTAACTCCAATCTAAACTGTTAAGGGGCTCTTCAGTATGTATGAAATGGATTGTGCTACCAGACTTTGCTATTGCTACTTCATTAAATTGATTTTTTTTCATTTGCTTCGAGCATAATCTATTATAAAAGACAATATAAAAAACTTTAATATTCATGGGTTTTCCCTAAACCTATCACGGTAGTGTCACAATAATAGCTTTTTACTTCTTTTTTTTTCCTTGAGGGTTTTTTTCCCTCTCTCTTTTTTGTTTTTCTTTTTTTTTTCTTTTTCCCTTCCCCACTTTTTCTTTCCCTCCTTTTCTTTGGCCGTCATTTTTCCATCCATTTTTTCTTTCCGCCCTTTTTCTTTTATTCCCCTCTTTTCCCTCCACTTTTTTCCTGTCATTTTTCCCTCTTCTTTTTGCTTTTTCTCTTACCTTTTTTCTCTTTTCCTCATTCCTTTTGTTGTTTTCTTTTTCCTCCCCCTTTTCTCTTTTGTCCTTTCTTTCCCCCCAGTTTTTAATTTTCGCCCCTTGTATCTCCCCCTTGTTTCTCTCCACCCCCATTCTGTCTTTCACACTCTTTCTCACTTCTGGCTGCCTCTCCCTAACACTGAGCCGCCGCAGCATCAACACGCGGGCACTCCTTGTCCATCCCTCCGCCGGCAGCCGCGATGCCCACGAGTTCCTCTCCCAGCATCTCCCACCGCTGAGCCTGGCACGCCTCCCGCTCGCCGGCACCGCCACGTCCCTGCCCGAGTGCGGGCAGCGGGGGACCCGCGAGGTGTCCCCAGCAGTGTCCCCAGCCCCGTCCCGAGGAGTGTCCCCAGCCCTGTCCCAGCAATGTCCCCAGCAGTGTCCCCAGCAGTGTCCCATCCCTGTCCACAGCAGTGTCCCAGCCCTGTCCCCAGCCATGTCCCATCCCTGTCTCCAGCAGTGTCCCATCCCTGTCCCCAGCCATGTCCCAGCAGTGTCCCCAGCAGTGCCCCCAGCCCTGTCTCCAGCAGTGTCCCAGCCCTGTCCCCATCCCTGTCCCCAGCCCTATC
>VYZT01054247.1:1103-13900 GCA_013400735.1 Pomatostomus ruficeps
TTCATTCCCAAGGATGAATCCCAGTGGGATGCGAGGGAAACGCATCCCAAACCCCCTGCAAAGCCGGGATTGGCAGCCCGGCCCTGCTATCGGCCGCCCATCGGGAGTTGCATGCGTGCAGCAGGGCAGGGGTGCCGGAGCTGTGCAATTCCCAGCCCGGGGCGAGCGGCTCACCCACACGCTGGGAACGGGAGCTGCCGGCCGGGCCCCGATGGCAGCCGGATAAAGCCGCCCTTACGTAACGCCCGGGGTTGCGTGGAGGATCCGCGGCGGGAGCAGACTTGCTCTGGGCTCAGCCCGCACCGTGCCGGCAGCTCCGGGATGGATCCCGGCCGGAATATCCCGGGATGTGCAGCAAACCTCGCCCTGCTGTCCCCCGCACCTCTCCCTGTCCCAACCCCTTCCCAAAAAATCGGTGCGAAATGGGGTTGTTGTTGGCGAGGGCGCTGGTGGTTGTTAATAATCACTCGGCTCCGTGGTGCTCCAGTTTTCCCCAGCTCCCTGGCAGCGTTCCGCCGGGGCCGGTGATTTAGTGCAACTTAATTATTCCGGGCGTTTCATCACCTCTTGTTTTTGATGTCTGTGTCTCTGTCAGGGCCTCACCTTCGTGACTAAGAGAGCCAGGGAAACAAAAACTGCTGGAAAAAGGGAGGGAAAGGGGGAAAAACCCGGAGCTGGAGGCTGCTTGGAGGCCGGGCAGGCTTGGGGAGATGTCCCGGGGGGATGCTTTGTGTGTTCCCGCTGCAGGATGGGACATGCGGGACATCCACGTGCAGAGCCCCCCGTAGGGTTTTGGGGATCCCACCCAAACCCACCCGAGGTTTCAAGCCTTGGATATCATTCCCAGGGGCAGCGGGAGCGGAATTCCGGGTCTGCTCCTTCCCAACGGGAAAGGACGGCGCTGGGGCCTTGTCTGCCCCCTGCACACCTCAGCGAGGAGCGAGCGGCTCCCCCGGCCCTGGGAGGTGCTGGATTTGCTGGATTTGGCTCCCAAACACCTGGGAGCTGCTGGACGGGGGACTGGGAATGGGATTCCCGTGGTTCCCGGTCCTCCATCCCCACCGCGGAGCCACGAGCAGCTCCTGGGACGGTGCCTTGAACCCACCCGGCACCACCAAGGGGACACCGGGAACACGCAGGGGGACACGGGAAGGGCTCCGGGATGAGCACTGGGAAGGAGGAATCCGGGCTGGAAGCTCACGGGTGGCAGGGGGAGCATCCTGCGGGAATGTGGTTGGATGGGGACGAGCGACGCGTGGCGGGGTCGGCGCTGCCCCAAATCCGCAGGGTTTTCCTGAGAAATTCGAGCTGGGAGCAGCTGGGGTGAGGTGACCACAGTTATCCCACGTTTTACACACCATGGAAAGTGGGAAAAGTCTCTTGGAATGGCCAAAGAGCCACTTTTAGGTGCAAAAAGGGGATGTAGCATCGGGATGCAGGACTGGGATACGCACTGGGACTGGGTTAGGGCACTGGGATGCAGGGTTGGGACTGGGATGTAGCATTGGGATGCAGGGCTGGGATGCAGAGTGGGGATGCAATATTGGGATGCAGGGCTGGGATGTAATACTGGGATGCAGGGCCAGGATTTAGCACTGGGATGCAGAATTGGGATGAAATATTGGGACGTAGGGCTGGGATGCAGGGCCAGAATTTAGCACTGGGATGCAGAATTGGGATGAAATATTGGGATGTAGTGCTGGGATGCAGGACTGGGATGCAGAGTTGGGATGAAATTTTGGGATGTAGGACTGGGATGCAGGGCCAGAGTTCAGCACTGGGATGCAGGGCTGGGATTTGGGATTGGGATGTAGGGCTGGGATGTTTTACTGGGACACAGGACCGGGATGCAGAGCTGGGATAAGGTGCTGGGACATGGAATTGGGATGTATCACTGGGATATGGCACTGGGATATGGCACTGGGATGTGGAATTGGGATATAGAATTGGGATACGGAATTGGGATATATCACTGGGATACATCAATGGGATATATCAATGGTATATGGAATTGGAATATGGCACTGGGATATGGAATTGGGATATATCAGTGGGATATATCACTGGGATCTACCAACGGGATATATCACTGGGATCTATCACTGGGATCTATCACTGGGATCTATCACTGGGATATGGCACTGGGATATATCAATGGGATATGGAATTGGGATACATCACTGGGATATGGCACTGGGAATTGGGATATATCACTGGGATATGGCACTGGGATATATTAATGGGATATGGAATTGGGATAACGCACTGGGATCTATGACTGGGATATATCACTGAGATATGGCACTGGGATATGGCACTGGGATATATCACTGGGATATGGCACTGGGATACATCAATGGGATACATCAATGGGATATGGAATATAGAATTGGGATATATCACTGGGATATATCACCGGAATGTTGCCTGGGATGTTCCCACTCCGGGCTGCAGCAGGGAAGCTCAGCAGGTGCCCGACCGGAGCAGAGGATGCCCCCGGATCCGTTCGGGATCCGCCAGCCCCCCTCTGGCAGTGCCAGCCCCGCTCAGCATCCCAAGGATTTCACCCAACCCCGGGAAAACCCGGGCTCCACTCCAGGCCACGCCAAACTCCGCGAAGCCGGGGGAGAAAGCCAGGAATTTTCACGGAAAAAGAGAGAGAGAGAGAGAGAGAGAGGATGGGGGGAAGAAAAAAAAGAAAATCCCACAGCATTCCCAGTATTTCCCTGTGTGTCTGTGGCCTGGCGCAGCCCTTCTGCTCACTGCTCTGTTTATCCATGACAGACAACTAATTAACATCGGAGCCTCTTGAAAGGTCTTTTCAGAGGTAATGTTCTGACAGAGGATGTCAGCGAGGAGCAGTGATTTGTCTAAGCAGTGATCACATTGTTTCAGACTGAATGAGGTGAATATTAAACTGCTTTAAATGCACTCTTCATAAAGCACTAATTACATACTCCCGGGGGAGTACGGGCAAGGAATACTAAACAGCCGAAAAGTCAACAGAGTGCTTTTTATAGTATGTTGCTGGGTTCTGTGTTTTTCTGTCTTTCTTTCTCTCTCTCTCTCTCTCTCTCTTTTACAGTAAAATCACAGCACGCCGAAGAATACACATTTATAGCACAATGCTTCACATCTAATTATATGGCAATCATTAGTTTTAACCTGGGTGTATTATATTTTCTTTGATATATCGTGCCCCCCGGCATCTCTTTGCATAGAACACTTCCAAAGGCATTTTCTCCCCTCCCTGGAAAAAAATGTGCTTTATTTTTATTTTTTTTCCCCCTTATAAATGTTAACGTTTGCTTATAATTTTTTTTTTTCCTTCCCCCCTAAACAAAAAATTTTTGAAATTGGCAGGAATAAAAAAGGGGGTAAGAGAGGGGAGGAGGAGGAGGAGGAGGAGGAGAAATCCGTTTAATCCAAATAAGAACCTGTTCCCTCCCTCCTGGAATCGTGCACTTTATTATTACCAAGGTAACTCCGCTGGGGTTTTCAAAGGGGAAAGGAAACACAGAATGGGCCATTAATGAATTCCTGCCGATCCTGCCGCACTCCTGGCCTGATCGGCCCCGAATTCCTGATGGGCCGAACAACTACTCCATGAATTATTTATTTTTTTAATAGCGCAACTTGGGCGGAGGGGAGGGAGGGGGGAAAAGAGATTGAAGCAACCACAAATAAATCCTCCCCGCGCTGAAAAACCTCGAGATCCTCTCGTCCCAGAAGCGGAAAAATAAAAGAGCAGCGTGTGACAGTCCCCGGTGTCCTCGAGGAACCCGCTGCTCCCTCCTGGGAAGCCGAGGGAAAGCCGGGAAGAGCTGGTGGGGACAGCGATCAGGGGGACAGGGTTTGTTTGGCCACAAATATCCCCCTAAAAGCTCAAGGTCTGGCTCAAAAGCACCAGGTGTGGCTGAAATTGGTGAGGTTTGCCTCAAATAGCGATTTTCCTGCCTCCCAGCAGCTTCCAGGGGGTGTGAAGGGAGAGGGAGAGGGATTTTTCATCAGGAATTGTAGTGCCAGGACAAGGAATCACAGGTTCAGACTGAGAGAGGGGAAATTCAGCTCAGATATTGGGAAGGAATTCCTCCCTGTGAGGGTGGGGAGGGATGGGATGGAATTCCCAGAGGAGCTGTGGCTGCCCTGGATCTCTGGAAGTGTCCAAGGCCAGGCTGGAGCACCCTGGGACAGTGGAGGTGTCCCTGGGCATGGCAGGGGTGGCACTGGATGGGATTTAAGGTCCCTTCCAACCCAAACCCTTCTGGGATTGAAGGATTCTGAGTGCACGGGGTTGGTTCCGTGAATGTGGGGTCTGGCCCAAAAGCTCAGGGAGGATTCACCAACGGGAGCTGTGGCTCAAATAAATCCAGCTGGATTCACACACAGAGGCCACAGCTCAAGAGCAGGGGTTATGGAATCTCAGAATCACGGAATTATCCCGCTCAGAAAAGCCCTCCAAGGCCATCGACACTGAGTGCTCTGTCCAGGTGACACCTCCAGGAACGGGGACTCCAAACCTCCCTGGGCAGTTCCAGTTCCTGACCCCCCTTTCCATGGGGAAATTCCTGCTGATTCCCCCCTGAGCCTCCCCTGGCCCAGCCTGAGGCCGTTCCCTGTGCTCCTGTCCCTGTGCCCTGGGAGCAGAGCCCGACCCCCCCGGCTGCCCCTCCTGGCAGGAGTTGTGCAGAGCCAGAAGGGCCCCCGGAGCCTCCTTTGCTCCAGGCTGAGCCCTTTCCCAGCTCCCTCAGGATTCTCCAGACCCTTCCCCAACTCTGGATTCACTCCAGCTCTTCCGTGAGGTTCCCAGACTGGACACAGCAGCCCCAGGACCGTCCCTTGGCCACCCCAAGGTGCAGCTCCTGCTGCCATGGACACCCTGGTGTGTCCCTGCTGTGTCCAAGGCCACCCCCTGCCCTGCCCGAGCTCAAGCACCACACGAGGCCACCCCAGATGTCCTGTCCGTGCCCAAGAACCCCATCCCGGGATCAATCCCGTTCCCGGTGCCCGCGGATCCGGGCAGGAGTGTCGGGAACGTGGCGGAGCCGCCGCTGGCTGGGCCTTTCCTTCGAGGTGCAAACTTCCTCGGAAAGGAAGAGTCATGCAGCCTTTAGAGTTTTTTTTTTTTTTTTCCTTTCCTTTAAAGAACATGAAAGAATCTGATAATTACTTCTATCTACCACCCAACTGTACTAATTACCAACCTATTTCTTCACAGTATGACAGACACAGGCTCTCCAAAACACATAGAGATAAATTAGCACTAATTGGTTTTCCTCTGGCTGTTTGAATTAGTATTTAAAGCTCCAATTACAAAGCAGAATAATTACTATTAATGTCCTGTCGCAGTACAAAAGGCAGATATCTCGCGAGCGAGTCCAGGTGTATTATTACACTGATTACAGAATATTTAACCTGGCTCGTTAAGACAAAGGCGCGGGGAAACTTTACAAAGAGGGGGGAAAAAATAAAAAGGGAAAAGAAAAAACCGCAGATGGTGGCAGGTCCCTGCAGGGGATGGATGAGGGGGGTCTTTGAAACCTGGGATGAGAGAGGGACGGGAAGGAGAGAGGGAGAAGAGCAGGAAAGGAAAAGAGGGGGATGAGAAAAGATGAGAAAAGAGCAATTCTTTGGGAGAGCAGAGGAGGTTTGGGGGGATGAGGGGAATTCATGCGCTGCTCTCCCGGGCAGAGTCCAGAGCGCGGAGCTGGAGTGTCCCAGGGGTCGTGACCCAGCACCTTCCTCCTCCTCATCCTCCTCCTCCAGGAGCTCTGGAGGTTCCAAATCCCTTGCAAGAGCCTTTTCCCCGAGGATCCAACCCAGCTCCTGCCCAGGGATGCTCTGCAGTCCCAGGATGGAGGGACAGGACAGGCAGGGCCATTCCAGCAGCTCCTCCATCCCAGGGATCCCGGGGGTCAGGGATAATCGGGATGGGGATGATCCCTGGCCCAAGCAGCTCCTCCATCCCGGGGATCCTGAGGCTCAGGGGGGAATCGGGATGGGGCATCCCCAATGCCAGCAGCTCCATCCCGGGGATCCCAGAGGTCAGAGGGAATCGGGATGGGGATAATCCCCATCCCCAGCAGCTCCATCCCGGGGATCCTGAGGGTCAGGGACAATCGGGATGGGGATGATCCCCGGCCCCAGCAGCTCTGCACCTCTCCCTGCGCTATACTTACCCCACTCCGAATCCTGGAGGTCTGGGCTGTGCTTCCAGCTGGGAATTCACAGCCCCATCCCTCACTTTCCTGGAGATACGGGGAGGGTCTGGCCGTGCTGTGCCACCACGGGGACAGTGCCACCACGGGGACAGTGCCACACTGTGCCTTGGCACCGGGTGGTCCCATGGTGCAGATTCTTCTTCCTCGTCTCACTTCATCCACCCCCGGGAACTCTGAACCGGGAGATCCCTCCGGGCTGTGTCACCGGCACCTGCAGCTCAGAGGGAGACCCCAAAACCGCCCCCGAGGGGGGCTCCTGGCGAGCAGAGCTTCATTCCCGCATCCCAGCAGCTCCACTGGCCTGGATCACACCCCACAGGGGCCAGGACAGCGCGGGGACAGGAGGAAGGGTCACTTTTGGGAGCGGACACTGCGGTTTTGCCACCTGGCAAATGAAGTTTCCGCCCCCCTCTGCCATCCGCCATCCCGAGCACGCTCCGGAGGGCTGGGAGATGCCTCTCCCGGCGTTTCCTCACCCTGGGGTGGCACGGGTGGACAGCCCGGCAGTGCCCTCTGCTGCTGCCGCTCCCCTGCCACCACCCTGGTGTCGCGCTGGTGTCCCCTGGTTCCCAGGGTGGGCTTCCTGTGACACCCCCGCGGGGCTGCTCCGGCCTGGCAGCGCCCGGAGCTCGGGAATTTTCTCCTGCAAGGACCTGTCGGGCAGGGAGCTGCCCTCCCACAGCACCCCGGTCCCGGAGAGGGCATCCCGGCAGCGGGGGCCAGATCCTGCCGCGGCCGGGGAGGGGATCGGGGGGGGCCCGTGGGTGTGTGGCAAAGGGGGGAGGACGGGGAGGGATTTCTTTTTCCGAGCGAAGGTGGGTGGCGTGCGGGGATGCCAGCTGGCGATGGGCTCTATTTCTACTGACAAGGCTTTACCCTGTAGGTGTGAGGAATTCCAATTAAATATTCAGCCTATTTGTCTGTGTGTGGGAGAGGGTTTGCTGTGCAGGAGGAAAGCCTCACATTCAGCTCCGGAGCTAACCATTAAGAGAGAAATTAGCTCAGTTCATCAAGGGAAGCCAGCGGAGGGTTTTCCCTCGCTCTCCTACCTCGTTCCATCCCTCTCGCTCGGAAGCAGCGGGGAACGAGCCCGCCGCGTTCCCGAGCCGGCCAGCATTTCCCAGCCCGAGAAAAGTTCATTTTCCCCCCAATTCCTGCGGGAACAATCCCGGCTCGTCCCACCCCAGAGGCTGCCGGGCGGGATCGATGCGGCGGGCGAGGGGTCGGAGGCGTCGGGGGCAGCGCGGATTTAATTGCGCTCGCATTTCCCGGCCACCTCCTTTGGCGAGGACATTAATTAATCACCGCTCCCGCTTCCAGATGATCTTTTCAAGGCGGGAGTGCCCCGCGAGAGTCGATGCCCTATCGATGAGGGGCCCTTTATCCCGGGATCGATGGGGCCGCAGCGATCGGCCCTTCCCTCCCCCGCGGGGTTGGGGTCGAGCTCAAGGCAGCGGAGGGTGGAAAATCCCTCGGGAATACACCCGCTGGGGGAGGTTTTGGGGTGGAAAATGGCATTTTTGGTAGCGGGATGCTCCTCTAGGAGCACCAGAGCAAGGGCAGGATGCAGCAGGATGGGGCTGGATCCTGCGCTGGGGGAGTCTGGGGGAGAGCTGTGCTTCCAAAAAAAAAAAAAAAATTAAATTTAAATTTTAAAAAAAAGCCACCATGGAGCTGATTTCACCATTTTCTGGAGCTTGACGTGTTTTTGCCCTTTTGAAATAACTTTCCATCTCAGAATACCCAAATTTTAAATAGAACCTAAAGTGACGAGAATATAAAAAAAAAAGAAAAAAAAAAAGAAAAAAAAAAAAAAAGGAGGAGATGACTTTTTCATGAAACCACAAACGATATCCTGTTTTCCTGCTCTGTTTTGGGGAAGAGAAGTTGTTCCTGACGGGAATGAAGCCATAATTTCCTTCTCCCGAGGGAAGGCAAACCCTCAGGCTCCCCCAGGTGAGGGGCACCGGTGGGGGCTCAGGTGCTGGGACCCCACTCGTGACATTTAAATTTAAAAAACCACCTGGAAGTTGAAGCCAAACATTTTTTGGAGGAAGACGAAGATGAAGGCTGCCATGAGAGGGGGGACATGGGACATTTAGAGGGGTCCCAGTGCTCTGTCCCCTTGGCCAATCAAACCAGACCGTGGTGCTCGGCCCTGCTGGGAGGAGAAACTGATTTTAAAGGGTTTAAAACCCTCACTGGGAATCCCAGGCAGGAAAATGAATCAGGGAATCCTTTTGGGCAAATTCCAGCCCTGCTGCCTCCGGAGCCAGGCGGTGGGGACTGTCCTGCCACCCCTGGGACAGAATTCCTGCCCTGGGACAGACTTCCCATCCCAGGACAGACTTCCCACCCCTGGTATAGACTTCCAATGCCAGGACAGACTTCCCACTCTGGGACAAACTTCCAACTCCCAGGACAGACTTCCAACTCTCAAGACAGACTTCCCATCCTTGGGACAGACTTCCCACCCCAGGACAGATTTCCAAATCCTGGGGCAGACTTCCAGACCCTGGGATAGACTTCCCACCCCAGGACAGACTGCCCACCCCGGCACACGGTCACTGGGGACTTTCCTGATGCATCCAAGACAATCCCAAAAGTCACTGGGAAGGAAGAGCCTTGCCTGGATCCCGTGGGATGCTCCCGGCCATGCAGAGCTTCCCAGGAACGGGGATCCCCACCCTTCCCATACCCAGGATCAGGGATGAGCTTCCCTAACCCCTTCCTGGACCGCAGGGTGAAGGAAGGAGTTTTCCTACCCCTTCCCATACACGGGATTCAGGGATCAGCTTTCCTACCCTTTTCCTCATGCACGGAAGGCACAGAGGAGCTTTCCTACCCATTCCCATACACGGGATTCAGGGCTGAGCTTCCTTACCCCTTCCCATACGTGGGATGCAGGGATCGGCTTTCCTACCCTCTTCCCCATACACAGGATTTGGGAATGAGCTTCCCTAACCCATTCCCAGACTGCAGAGGGAAGGAATGAGTTTTCCTACCCCTTCCCACATACGGGATCAGGGATGAGCTTCCCTGCCCCTTCCCAGACACAGGATCAGGGATGAGCTTCCCAACCCCGGCCCTACCCAGGATCAGGGATGAGCTTCCCTACGCTGGCCATACCCAGGATCAGGGATGACCTTCCTTACTCCTTCCAAGACACAGGATTCGGGAATGAGCTTCCCTACCCCTTTCCCAGTCTGCACAGTGAAGGAAGGAGTTTTCTTACCCCCTTCCCACACACAGGATCAGGGAATGAGCTTCCCTACCCCTTCCCACATATGGGATCAGGGATGAGTTTCCCTACCCCTTCGCAGACACGGGATTCAGGGATCAGCTTTCCCACCCTCTTCCCCATTCACAGAATTCGGGAATGAGCTTCCCTAACCCATTCCCATGCTGCAGAGTGAAGAAATGAGTTTTTTATCCCTTCCCAGACACAGGATCAGGGATGAGTTTCCCTACCCCTTCGCAGACACGGGATTCAGGGATCAGCTTTCCCACCCTCTTCCCCATTCACAGAATTCGGGAATGAGCTTCCCTAACCCATTCCCATGCTGCAGAGTGAAGAAATGAGTTTTTTATCCCTTCCCAGACACAGGATCAGGGATGAGCTTCCCTACCCCTGCCCCTTCCCAGGATTCGGGAACGAGCTTCCCTACCCCTGCCCCTTCCCAGGATTCGGGAATGAGCTTCCCTACCCCCTTCCTGGACTGCAGAGTGAAGGAATGAGTTTTCCTACCCCTTCCCATACACAGGATTCAGGGATGAGCTTTCCTACCCTCTTTCCCATTCACTGGATTCGGGAATGAGCTTCCCTACCCCTGCCATAGACAGGATCAGGGATGAGCTTCCCTACCCCTTCCCATACTGCAGAGTGAAGGAATGAGTTTTCCTACCCCTGCCATACCCAGGATCAGGGATGAGCTTCCCTGCCCCTGCCATACCCAGAATGCAGAAGCCTTCTGGGGTTCCTTACCAATCCCAAATCCCGGCAGCTTTTTGGGGCACAAAACCCCTTTTTGGGGCCGAGCATCCCACCAAGGAGCAAAACCCCCCAACGCCCATCCCTGCACCTTCCCCATCCCACGGGATGATCCCGGCAGCACCCTCAGCTGTGCCCTGGGGACCCCGTGCACAGAACCCCTCTCCTTTCCCCCTAAAACCCCAACCGGGGGGCTCCATAGCAACCCGCGGCTGCCGGGGTCTGACTCCGGCGCTGCGCTCGGCGCTGTCACTTCGTTGCAGGCTACCCCCGGGTAGGTGTGAGGAACTCCAATTAAGCATTCCGCTGGCTCCCTGTGTGGGGGGACAGGCTCTGCTGTGGAGGAGGGAAGCCTCGGCGGTGACTAATCGCTCAGACACCGGGTGTCTGTGGCACCAGGGGAGGGCAGGCAGAGGGTTTTCCTTCGCCGTGCAGCTGCCTCTGCATTCCCTTTTCGGGAGATATTGCGGCTCCCCGCCGGGCTCGGGGGCTCCCGGGCGGAAGTTGGAAAGATCCCAAGCATCTTTCCGGCGTGCCTGGGGCTCCGCGGCGGTGCCGCTGCCGCTGCGGAGATCTCGCTGCCGCTGCCGCAGCCTTCGCTGCTCTGCCTCGCACAGCCCCGGGGTGACTTTTCCCCAGGAAAAACCACATTCCCGGGGTTAAAGTGCTCCGCTTTTGTGCCCTTTGGAGGAGCAGCCGGAAATTTGGGCGAGCGGCGTTAAATTTGGGTGCTGAGCCCCCCAAAATGAGTGTCTGGTCCTTGCGTGGGGAGCGGGGCAGAGGATCCCACCCTGGGCCACGAGTCCGGCCCTGACACAGAAATCCCAAACTCCGAGGTCATCACCCCACGCTAAGCATCGCTTCCCACATCCTCCCGTTCCCTCTGGAAACAGCTCCGGGCACCCAGCGGGATGGGGGTGAGGGGCAGCACACGCGGGACCCCAAAACTGCGCCCCATGCCCGGATCCAGGACGTTTTCCCGGTGCCCGGTGCGGCACCAACTCCCTGGGGAAGGCGACACTGAGGGTGGGACGCTCGTGGTGGTCGCAGCCCGGCGACCCTGCCCCACTCCTCGGGGACACCTCAGCCCTTCCCCGACCTCCCGAGGCGGCCGCGGGAGCCGGGGCGAGGGGCGGGAGCGGGACCAGCCCGGCCGGCGGCTTCGCCCCCGCTCCCCGGGGAGGCGAGAAGGGGGCCGGCGGCCGCCCCCCGCCACCGCCGTGGGCAGCGGCAGGATGTGCTGTCCCTCCCCTGCACTTCCCAGCGAGCACTTTACATAACTTCTGCTGCTTAGTCACAGCTTCGACTCTTTTTTTTTTTTTTTCCCCTTTCCTTTCCTTTTTTTTTTTTTTTTTTTTTTTTTTTTTTTTTTTGGAGCGATTTTCTCAGCCGCATCAGAGCGCGAGTCATTTCGGCAAAGGGAAGTCCCTTCCTTTCTTCCGTTCCCTTGGTAACTGCACAAATTTGCTCTTCAAATGATTCATGACCGGGGTGCTGTAGGAGTTCCCTCCTCCAACACAAATCGCTCCCACACAACCACACATGCCCGATTAATCATTGATCGGTGTCTCTCCCGCGAGGTGCGCCCGGCTCCGGCGCTCTCCTCCGGCCCCGGATGCTCCCGAGCTCCCCGGATGCTCAAAATCCTCCCCGAAAAGGCCACAAAGGCGAGAATTTGTGAGAAATCCCATCCCCGGGCGGGTTTTATGGGCTGGAAATGAAATATTCCCGAGGTGGCAGGACAGGTTGGTGACGGGGGCCGAGTGCTCCCCACGGAGCCGGGGATGGAATCGGAGCTCGGTGGTGATGGAGAAACCTTCCCTGAACTCCCGACTGCTCCAGCACAACTTTATTCCTGATCTGATTTTGGTTTCCATCCCAAACTTCCATCGATTAAACAGAGGGAAAACTGAAAAACCAGAGGGTCACTCCCCACTACAGCCATGTTGGAGGGACAGAGCCGACAGTGAAAAAAGGCCAGAAAAGAACTAGAAAAGTCTGATTTTTGTTTCCATCCCAAACTTTCTTCAATTAAACAGAGGGAAAACTAAAAAAACAGAGGGTCACTCCCCACTAGAGCCATGTTGGAGGGACAGAGCCCGACAGAGAAAACTAGGCCAGAAAAGAGCCCAAAACTTCAAAATTTTTTTTCATCCCAAACTTTCTCTGATTAAACAGAGGGAAAACTGAAAAACCAGAGGTTCAACCCCCCCACCATGACCATGTTGGAAGGACAGAGCCTGAAAGCAGCGAAAAAAAGGCCAGAAAAGCCAGAAAAGTCTGATTTTTGTTTCCATCCCAAACTTCCTCCAGTTAAACAGAGAGAAAACTGAAAAACCAGAGGTTCAACCCCCCCACCATGACCATGTTGGAGGGACAGAGCGTGACAGCGAAAACTAGGCCAGAAAAGAGACAGAAAAGTCTGATTTTTGTTTCCATCCCAAACTTTCTCTGATTAAACAGAGGGAAAACTGGAAAACCAGAGGATCACTTTCCACCATGACCATGCTGGAGGGACAGAGCCCAACAGTGAAAAAGAGCCAAAAAAGTCCTTTTTTTGGACCCCTGAAGGCCGAGCACCATCC
>VYZT01054248.1:0-20543 GCA_013400735.1 Pomatostomus ruficeps
TTATTATTTTTTATTTTTTATTTGAATGTTTAACTTAAAGCTTTAATTTGAATGCTTATGTTTTGCATTTGGATTCTTAATTCAGGGGCTTAATTTTATTACGAATTTAACTTTTCTATGCGTTTTTAATTTCAAGTTTTTAAAAATTTTTTTAGCTTCGTTTCTTAATTTAAGCTTTTATTTGACTTGGCCCAAACGAAAGCAAAAAGCCAAATTAAAAATTTAAGTCAAAAGTTGAAATTACCTCACCCTCAACTAAATTAATTTAAAATGCAAATTCAAATAAAAGCTTAAATTAAGAAACGAAGCTAAAAAAATTTTTAAAAACTTGAAATTAAAAATACATGGTAAAATTTATTTAAATTTGAATTTGCATTTCAATTGAGTTTTTTTCTTTTCATTTTATTTGTATTTTAATTCCAATTTTAAGTTTTAAGCTTTTCAACTTAGAACTTTAAAACCTTAACTCGAATTTTTATTTTAAACTTCTTTTCAATTCAAATTTTTAACCAGAAATTTTAGATTTGAATTTACAATTAAAAATTTGACTTGCATTTTAATTTCTATATAAATTTTAATTGCCATTTTAAATTAGTTTAAGTCAGGGTGGGGTGATTTCAGCTTTTGATTTAAATTTTTAATTTGGTTTTTCGCTTCCGTTTGGGCCCAGACAACTTGAAGATCTCGGATTTCGGCCTGGCCACGGTGTTCCGGCACAACGGGCGGGAGCGGCTGCTGAACAAGATGTGCGGAACCCTGCCCTACGTGGCCCCGGAGCTGCTGCGGCGCCCGGAATTCCGCGCCGAGCCCGTCGACGTCTGGGCCTGCGGCGTGGTGCTGACAGCCATGCTGGCCGGAGGTGGGAATGCTGGGATCTATGGGATTCACAGGGGATGACAGCCATGCTGGCTGGAGGTGGGAATGCTGGGGTGTGTGGGATTCACAGGGGGTGATGTGCTGGAATATTGGGATCTATGGGATTCACAGGTGCTGACAGCCATGCTGGCTGGAGTTGGGAATGTTGGGATCTGTGGGATTCGTAGGATCTGATGTGGGGCTGGAATACTGGGATCTGTGGGATTCACAGGGGGTGATGTGGTGCTGGAGTATTGGGATCTATGGGATTCACAGGTGCTGACAGCCATGCTGGCTGGAGGTGGGAATACTGGGATGTATGGGATTCACAGGTGCTGACGTGGTGCTGATGGCCAGGCTGGCTGGAGGTGGGAATATTGGGATCTATGGGATTCACAGGGGATGACAGCCATGCTGGCCGGAGGTGGGAATGCTGGGATGTGTGGGATTCATAGGGGCTGATGTGGTGCTGGAATATTGGGATGTATGGGATACACAGGGGATGATGTGGTGCTGGAATATTGGGAGGTATGGGATTCACAGGGGCTGATGTAGTGCTGGAATATTGGGATCTATGGGATTCACAGGGGATGACAGCCATGCTGGCCGGAGTTGGGAATGTTGGGATGTGTGGGATTCGTAGGATCTGATGTGGGGCTGGAATACTGGGATCTGTGGGATTCACAGGGGCTGATGTAGTGCTGGAATATTGGGCTCTATGGGATTCACAGGGGCTGATGTAGTGCTGGAATATTGGGCTCTATGGGATTCACAGGGGCTGATGTAGTGCTGGAATATTGGGCTCTATGGGATTCACAGGGGCTGATGTAGTGCTGGAATATTGGGCTCTATGGGATTCACAGGGGCTGATGTAGTGCTGGAATATTGGGCTCTATGGGATTCACAGGGGCTGATGTAGTGCTGGAATATTGGGCTCTATGGGATTCACAGGGGCTGATGTAGTGCTGGAATATTGGGCTCTATGGGATTCACAGGGGCTGATGTAGTGCTGGAATATTGGGATCTATGGGATTCACTGGGAGTGACGGGGTGCTGGAATATTGGGATGCATGGGATTCACAGGGGGTGATGGCTGTGCTGGACGGAGGTGGCGATATTGGGATATGTGGGATTCACAGGGGGTGATGTGGTGCTAACAGCCATGCTGGCTGGAGGTGGGAATACTGGGATATATGGGATTCACAGGGAGTGGGTAACATGGTGCTGGAATATTGGGATATATGGGATTCACAAGGGGTGACGCAGTGCTGGATGGCCAGGCTGGCCAGAGGTGGGATTATTGGGATATGTGGGATTATTGGGATGTGTGGGATTATTGGGATATGTGGGATTATTGGGATGTATGGGGTTCACAGGGCATGACACAGCCAGCAGAGGTGGGAACACGGGAACGCCTCCAGGAATGGATGGAATGCGTGTGATGTGTTCAGGGGGAACTGCAGGAGGGGTGCGAAGGACGTGGGGGTGTTTATGGGATGTATCGGGGTGCACGTATGGAACGCATAAGGGGTGTGTGTATGGAATGCAGAGGGTGCAGGCATGGAGTGCAGAGGGGGAGTACATGGAGTGCGGAGGGGTGTGGGTATGGAATGCCGAGGGGGGGTGTATGGAGTGCAGAGGGGTGCGGATATGGAGTGCAGAGGGGGCGCATGGATGAAGCGTACGAGGGAAGTGCGTGGAGTGCACCGAGGGATGTACGGGATGGGGAAGGAGCACACGTGAGGTGGGAGGGATGTGTGGACTGCTCAGGGGGAGGGATGTGTGGAGCTCAGAGCTGGAAGGTGTGGGATCCATAGGGGAGATGTGAAATGCAGGGATGGGGGTGTTTGGAATATCTGTAGGGATCTGTGGAAGGCATAGAGGGCTGCGGAAAGGGAATGTGTGTGATACATAAGGGGGATGTATGAGAGGCACAGGGGAGGTATGGGATACACAGGGGAAATTTGGGATGCACAGAGAGGTATGGGATGCGTGTGACAAAACATGGGATGCACAGGAAGGTTTGGGATGCACAGGGAGGTGCAGGATGCATGGGGAAGTTTGGGATGCACAGGAAGGTTTGGGATGCACGGGGAGGTGTGGGATGCACAGGAAGGTTTGGGATGCACACGAAGGTTTGGGATGCACAGGGAGGTTTGGGATGCACGGGGAGGTGTGGGGTGCACAGGGAGCACACAGGATCCGTGGCAGGGCAGGGACACCTGGCTCACCGAGTCCCCGCGGTGCCACGTTCATGCCTGGCGGTCGCGGCACCGCGGGGTGACAGCAGTGACATCTCCCGGCAGAGCTGCCCTGGGACCAGCCCAGCGACAGCTGCCAGGAATACAGCGACTGGAAGGAGAGGAAAACCTACCTCCCACCTTGGAAGAAGATCGATTCGGCTCCCTTGGGTAAGCCCCCGGCAGCTCCCTAAATATATAAACGTATTTACACACAAATATGTACACACACACAAATATACACATATATACACACCATATTGCATCCCACCCCCTCGCCGCCCCCAGCGCTGCTGCACAAGATCCTCACGGAGAGCCCGACAGCCAGGATCACCATTCCCGACATCCAGAAGGACCGGTGGTACAGCAGACCCCTCAAAAAGGGTAAGGGGCCGCGGGGGAGCGCGCTCGTGCCCCCGGATTGGGGGTTACCGGGTGTCCTGTGCCTTTGCAGATGTCAAGCGGGCTCGGCTCTCCTCGGGGGGGGTCGCTGACTCCCCTGGAGGCTTCTCCAAGCACATCCGATCCGATACAGACTTCTCACCGGTGAAGGGAGCGCTGGGGTGAGCCTCTGCTGCCCTCCACACGGGTTTTGCTTCCTCGCACGCCTCGGGGCTTTCCCGGCGCTTTCTCCAGGAGGTGGTCGGGTGGAAACCCCGCACAACCCCTGTGACCATCCCAAATCCTGCAAAATCCCGTGCAGTTCCCACATGCGGCTCTCTGCAGCGCTCCTAACCCTTGTGTCCCCCCTTGCCTTGCAGTGAGGACAAGGCAAGCTATTCCACGTCACAGCCGGAGCCCGGCACGGGCGGGATGCCCTGGGAAGGTGGCGCGGGAAGCATCGACCAGCTGGTGCAGGGCTTCAGCTTCTCGCAGCCCGCCTGCCCCGAGCACATGCTGGTCAACAGCCAACTCCTGGGCACCCCCGGCTCCTCCCAGGTCAGGGGCTGCAGGGGGCACCCGGCACCGCGTGGAATATCGGGACGCTGCCTCGCCGTGCTTGGGATGCGGCCGGGCGAGGTTTTTCCACTCGGGATTCCACCTCGCGGTGCTCGGGGCGCAGCTCGGCACCGTCGCTGGTGTCAGGGTGCACCTTGCAGCGGCTCTGGGGTGTTTGGGGCGCGGCTTTGCCTGATGGGGGATACCAGGGAGCAGCCTGGCGATCCTGGGGGTGTAACTTTTTGTCATTTATCACTCAGGTGCGAGTTTGCAGGATTTGGGGCACAGCTTTTCAGTATTTTTAGTATCGGGGGACACTTTGCCGTGGCCTTGGGGCGTTTGGGGTCAGCTTCACATCCGATTTACAGCACTGGGGTCCAGCGTTGCATTGTGTAAATTGGGGTGCAACTTTGTCATATTTATAACTTCAGGGAGCAACTCAGCAGCGTTTGGGCAGTGGCTGGGTGAGGTTTTTCATCTTGGGGTGCAGCTCTGCAGCATTTGGGGGGCAGCTTCTCATCCAATTTACATCAGGATCCAGTGTTGCAATTTTTATACTACTGGGGTGCCACTTTGCCTTAGATATAGAAGATTAAGAAGCAAATTTTGTCGTATTTATATCAGGGAGAAACTGTTGGGGCTGCGGCTGTTGAATATTTGCCACCTTGGGGTGTGAGATGCAGGATTTGGGGTGCAAATTTGAAATACTTTTATTATGAATTTGTCACTTTGCCAGGGACCTGAGGGGCAGTTTCACATCCGATTCACAGCACTGGGGTGCAGCACTGCACTCTGTAAAATATTGGGGTGCAACTTTGCACCGTAAATACGACATGAAAGGGCAGCTTTGCTGTGTGTGGAGTATCAGGGAGCAGCTTGACAATGGAAGGATGCAGCTGTGAGTTTTATCATCTCGGGGTGCCACCTCTCAAGATGTGGGGTGCAAATGTGCATCGTTTATGGCACCAGGGTGCACTTTGTGCAGCGGTTGGGGGCTGCTCTGTGGTGTTTGGGGAGCAGCTTTGCGTCTGCTTTACAATATCAGGGAGCAGCTTGGCAGGCTTGGGGTGCAGCTGGGCGAGGTTTGGCATCTCGAGACGCAGCCTCCTGGTATTTGGGGAGCAATTTTGCAGGATTTTGAGTAATAAAATGCAGCTTTCCAGTTCCAGGGTACAGCTCTGCATCCAATTTACAACATTGGGGTCCATCCTTGCACTATTTATACTATTGGGGTGCAACTTTGCATCATAAATGTGTCATTAAGGAGTATTTTTGCCACATTTATGATACTTCGCGCTGCTTGGGCTGCGGCTGGGCGGCATTTCTGGTGCTTGGGGTGCAGCTGTCGGTTTGTGCCATCAGGGGGTGCAGCTTTCCAACATTTCCTCACCGAAAGCCGGGATTTGTCAGCGCTGGGGCTGGAGCTTGGTGGGGTTTGTGACCTTTTTGGCGGGATTTATGACCTTTTTGGCGGGATTTATGACCTCTGGAACGGTTTTTCGGGGCGGCAGAGCCCGTGGCAGCGGCTGGTGAAGCGGATGACGCGGTTCTTCACCAAGCTGGACGCCGACGGCTCCTACCGCGCACTGAAGGAGGTGTGTGAGAAGATGGGCTACGGCTGGAAGATGAGCTGCACCAACCAGGTGGGGATCAGGGCCAAAATCGGGGCTGGGACCCCCTGTGCTGGGTGATCAGTGAATAATTCGAGCCACCCCCCGCCCTTTGCAGGTCACCATCTCGACTACTGACAGGAGGAACAACAAACTCATCTTCAAGGTGAACCTGGTGGAGATGGAGAGCAAGATCCTGGTGGATTTCCGCCTCTCCAAGGTGCGCGGGCGGTCAGGGTGGGCGCGGGGCAGGTGCAGGGTGGGGGTGACCATGCCAGGGGGTGCCGGGGGGTGTAGAGGGAGGTAACCCCCGTCTCTCCCCACGCAGGGCGACGGCCTGGAGTTCAAGAGGCATTTCCTGAAGATCAAGGCCAAGCTCAGCGACATCGTCAGCACCCACAAAGTCTGGCTGCCCGGCACCTGAGCCCGCGCACTCCTCCTCCGCCTCTTCCTCCTCCTCTTTCTCCTCCTCCTCCTCCTGGCTGGGCTCTGGCAGCGGCACCCAAACGCTGTGAAGGTGTCCAGCCGCCTGTTTTAGGTGTTGAAGGTTCAATAAAGCCCTGGGGGACACAGAGTGAGGTTGTCACTGCCAGGGGGACGTTCCAGGGGGTTGTTCACTCCGAACCCTCCCGATGGCTCAGCCAGGGAAAATCCCACTGCGGGGTCTCTGCCGAGCCCAACCCAGCCCCAAGGTTTAGGATCTGACCCCCCCTGCTGCCCCTCATTCCTGCTCTGTCTCAGGGCAGCGGCTGCCCTCATTTTCCAACCTCTCTTAATTGCTTTTCGGAAGGACTAACGAGCCCGAGAGCTGCCAGGGGTTGTTAGCGCTGGAGCGAGAGAGGAGAGCCAGGGATTAACCCCATCCCCCCCAAAAAAAGAGCATCCCCCCAAAAAACCCACCCCGGGGTGCAAACCCTGAGACAGCTCCACAGTTTCTCCCCAAAGCTGCATCAGCGTTTAATTATTGGGCAAAAAAAAAAAAAAACACTTTTTACTTTTTTTCCCCTTTTTAATTTTTTTTTTTTTTTTTTTTTTAAATATCCCTTTCCCCGGCTTTTTTGTTTCCCTGGTGGGAACCCCCCTTGGGCGAAGCAATTAGCGGCGATTTTTTAATTGCATATTTATATTGCAGCTGGGGAGCGAGACCCCGGCAGCGGGCGAGGGGAAGGCAGGAAGACGCCGCGCTCCGACCTTGTTTGCTTTTCAGCTGGGATTAAGCGCTTTTAATTGTCCCAGAGATCACAGATTGCGGCCAGGGGGGATAATTAGGCTGAATACAGGGTTTTCTGGTTCATTCCCCCCAGGAATTTATATTTCTAAGGGCATGAAAAAAGAAAATCTTTGGGAATGCCTCGGGAACGGAGGGTTGTGGAGGGGCACGAGGCTGGACACAACTCGTTGCACGAGTGGGTCCCGCTGTCAAAACAAATTAATTTTTCACCTGCTACCTGCTGCAAATGGGATATTTTGGGGGGTCATGGGCACGTCCCCTCTTCCCCAGGATGCTCCAGGGGAGCTTGGATCCTGCCTGGGCTCTGCCGCAGGCTCCATTCCCATGGGAATTATTTTCCACCCTAATTTTTAGGGTTCTTTGGGTTTTTTTTAAACTCTGTAGAGGGGATTATTTTCCGCTTTCGGGGTCTGGGGGGGAAACTCCAGGGCGATAAAAGGTTTGTGTTCCTATGTGGTGGGGCAGGGGGGGCCGTGCCGAGCGGGGCCCTGAAAGCGCCCTTTGTGCGGCCCCGCCGGGGACCCGGCGCGCTCGGAGGCACCGGAGCGTGGCAAATCCTAAAACCAACAGCACGGCCGGGGCGGGCGGCCGGGGGCTTCTGCCCCCTCCTCATCCCGAATTCATGGCGCTCCAGCGGGCACGGGGGGCTCTCGGCCTCCTCGCAGCCCCCCGGGAGTTTGGGATGCAGAGTTTGGGATGTGGTGCTGGATGCAGGATTCAGGGTGCAGGGATGGGATGTAGGGTTTAGGACACAGATGGAGGGTGGAGGTTTTAGGGTATAGACAGGGATGTAGGATTTAGGAGGTAGATGTTGGTTGTCAGATAGAATTCGGGATGTGGGACGTAGGATTTGGGATGTAGACACAGGATGGAGGATTTAGGATCTAGATGGGGATGTAGGATTTAGGAGGTAGATGTCGGTTGTGGGACAGAATTTGGGATTCAAATGTGGGACGTAGGGTTTGGGATGTAGACACAGGATGGAGGATTTAGGATCTCGATGCAGGATGTGAAACGGAACGTACGGTGCAGATATGGGACTGGGGATTTAGGGTGCGGATGCGGGCTTTAGGATGTAGATTCAGGATGCAGGACAGAGTATTTAGGATTTAGACGTGGAATGCAGCAGAGGATTTAGGATGTAGGTGAGGTTGTAGGATTTAGGACACAGGTGCAGGTTTCAGGGTGCAGATACGGAACACAAGGTTTAGGGTGTAGATGTGGGACATGGGATTTGGGACGTAGACGCGGGATCTGGGACAGAGAACTTGGGATGCGGATGTGGGACATCGGGTGTAGATGCAGAATGGAGCATTTAGGATGCAGGAAGGGATGTAGGATTTAGGATGAAGATGTGAGACACAGGACGGAGGATCCAGGATGCAACCGTGGGATAGAAGATTTAGGGTGTAGATGTGGGATAGAGGATTTAGGAGGTACATGGAGACTCAGGGTTCCAGATGTAGGGGCAGGATGGAGCATTTAGGATGCAGATATGGAACACAGGATTTAGGACACAGATGCAGGACAGGGGATGGAGGATTTAGGATTTAGATGGGGACACAGGATTTCGTATGTAGGTGCAGGATGCAGGACAGAGAACTTGGGATCCAAATGTGGGACGTAGGATTTGGGATGTAGATGTAGGATTTAGGATGCAGGATTTAGAATGGGAATGTGGGATATAGGACTGGGGATGTGAATGCAGGATGCAGGACAGAGGATTTAGGATGCGGGTGGGGGACGGAGGATTCTGTAGGACACAGAATGGAGAAGCCAGGATGCAGACCTGGAGTATTTGGAATGTAAATGGGGACGTGGGATTTAGGATATAAACACAGGATGAAGGATTTAGGATGCAGGTGTAGGACTTAAGATTTAGGACATGGATGCTGGATAGGGGGATGGAGGATTTGGGATGTAGATGCAGAACACAGGATGGAGGATTCAGGATGCAGATGTGAGACACAGGATTTGGGATGCAGACACGGGGTGCCAGATGTAGGGGCTGTGGAAGCATTTAGGATGTGGGATTTAGGAAAAAAATCAGGAATTTAGGAAGCAGATAGAGAATTTAGGCTGTAGACACAGGTTCCCAGATGCAGGATGGAGGATTTAGGAGGCAGGTGCAGATTGCCAGACACAGAACACATGACACGGATGGGGGACACAGGAAAGGGGCTGCAGATGTGGGATGCAGGACACAGGACATGGGATGAAAGGGCGGGTGCAGAATATGGGATGCAGATCCAGAACATGGGGTACAGAAGTAGAATTTAGGATGCCGAGCTGGGATACAGGACAGGCGATGAGGGAAATGGAGTATAAGCTGGAGATGAAGGATGCACAGGGCATCAGTTGCAGAGGAGGGATTCGGGATGGGTTGCAGAGGAGGGATTCGGGATGGGTTGCAGAGGAGGGATTCGGGATGGGTTGCAGAGGAGGGGTTTGGGATGGGTTGCAGAGGAGGGGTTTGGGATGGGTTGCGGAGGAGGGGTTTGGGAAGGGTTGCAGAGGAGGGATTTGGGATGGGTTGCAGAGGAGGGGGCTGGGATGCAGAGGTGGGATGCAGGACAGAGCAGATGGGGTGTGGATGCGGGACATGGAATGCAGAACGGGGATTTAGGGTGCAGATATGGGCTGGAGGCGCAGGCCATGGGATGCTCGAGCCCCAGAGCACCACGGCGCAGCCCCAGCTCCACACGGGGACTTTGCAGCGCCCCGGAGATGGGGAGTGCGTGCGACGAGCCGGGAAGCGCAGACTTCCAAGGAGAAATTATCGCTTTGCAATCCCATACAGAGATTTTGCAGTTCGTCCCCCATCTGGGAGGCAGATCCCGGCCATTTGGCCACATCTGCCCGCCAGATGTGCCGGGGAGGGGAACGGAGCCCCTGTGGATGGGAAACCTCCCGAGTCCCCTCCGTGCAGGCCAGGTTGGGAACGCGGCTCTCCCGTATCTCACCTGCTCTGAGAAACGCCCGGATGGACCAGGGAGCGCTGGGAAGGAAGGACTGGATGGGCCCAACCCGGCCGCACCAATGATTTCCAGGTTTTGTGCTGTGGCTGGGGAGGTGGCAGTGAGACACAGCCAGGGCGCAGCTATGGGGTCACAGCCCAGTACGGCCCAGTGTGCCCCAGTAAGGAGCCTGGGCTGAGCTCACCCAGGGCCTGGGTGGGGTGGGGATCCCTGGTGAGGCCAACTGGACCGGCAGGGGTTGTTGGTGCCCTCGGGATCCTGGCAGCGGGATGGGGATGCAGGGGTGGGATGGAGATATGGACAGGAGGTGGGATGGAGATGTGGGATGCAGGGGGTGGGATGGACATGGGATGGAGATGTGGGCAGGAGATGGGATGGATTTACGGGATGCAGGGGGTGGGAAAATGTGGAATGCAAATGCAGAGTTTGGGGTGCAGGCACAGGACAAGGGATAATGCAAGGGGCAGTTGTAGGATGTGGGATGAAGGGTGCCCGTGCAGGATTTGGGATGCAGATTTGGCATGCAGGAACAGGGATGCGGGATGCGGGATGCGAGAAGAGGGATGCACAGGGCAGGATGTGGAATGAGAGGTTCAGATGCAGAGCATGGGATGCAGGGTGGGGAATGCAGGGCACAGATACAGGATTTGGGATACAGAGTTTGGGATGCAGATGTGGGGAATGCAGGACACAGGGTACAGATACAGGATTTGGGATGCAGGGTGGGGAATGCAGGATGCAGCTGCAGGACGTGAGAAGTGGATGCATTGTGGAGGATGTGGGATGAAGAGCGCAGATGCAGGACATGGGGTGCGGGGCTGAGGGTGCAGATGAAGGATTTGGGATGCAGGAGACAGATGCAGGATTTGGGATGCAGGAGGCCAATGAAGGATTTGGGATGCAGGATTTGGGATGCAGGAGGCAGATGAAGGGTTTGGGATGCAGGAGGCAGATGAAGGGTTTGGGATGCAGGATTTGGGATGCAGGATTTGGGATGCAGGGGGCAGATGAAGGATTTGGGATGCAGGATTTGGGATGTAGGATTTGGGGTGCAGGAGGCAGATGAAGGATTTGGGGTGCAGGAGGCAGGCTCAGGATGCTGATGCAGGGGATGGGTGTGGGATACAAAAGCAGGATGCAGCTGGAGGGTGCAGCTCTAGGGCAGAAGGATTGGAATGCAGAATCCAGGCTGCAGGAGTGGGATGCAGGACGCAGATGCTGGATTCGGGATGGAGTTGCGGGGTACCAATGAAGCTCCAGGCTGGTGATGCAGCACTTGGAGCAGAGAAGGATGCTGGAAACATTTCCCATCTGATTTTTAGGGACAAATGAGAAGATTTCCCCATAACCTCAGCTTTTTGGGGTCTGGAAATCCAATACGATTCCAGAAGCATTTTTATTTTCTGAACTGCACCCCTCAGCTCTGTGTCTCCAGGACAGAAACATTCATTTAGAGCAATAAAACCCTAAAGCTGGAGCAATTCCATCTGAAAACACCCAAATCCAGCATTTCCCTCATCTCTCCTTAGCATTTCCCACTGTGGAG
Organism: Pomatostomus ruficeps; assembly: GCA_013400735.1. Taxonomy (NCBI): domain Eukaryota; kingdom Metazoa; phylum Chordata; class Aves; order Passeriformes; family Timaliidae; genus Pomatostomus; species Pomatostomus ruficeps. The sequence continues at coordinate 11,400 of VYZT01054248.1, forward strand.
GTGCCTGAGGGGCTGGATTTGTTGGATTCTTCGCTCAGGAGATGTTTCAGCTCTCTCCAAAGCAGCGCAGCAGCCTCGGGAATGCCGCCACATTAATAAAAGCAAAAATGCAGAGGAGTCTGTTAAGGAAACTCCTGCAAAAATCCCGTCCAGAAACGTCGTGGGCAGCATTAGTTCTTGGTTTGAGGGGTTTTTTTCCTGTTTTATTGCATTGGGAAAATGAGTTTTGGCGGTCCCCACGTTCCCAGAGGGTGGTGCAAGGTGGGTTTTTGCAGCAGGTTTGGCCCCTGGATCCTCCTGTCAGTCTCAGGGAGGGGTTTTGTGGGGGGAAAACCTGGAATTTACGGCTTAAAATTGGAATTTGCAGGTTAAAACCTACAACAATCACCCTGAGCTGGGGGATTGGCAGCGTGGATGCAGCCTGGCGGCGGTGCCAGGGACACGGGGGAGGCCCCAGCGGTGCCTCTTGCCTGGCAGGCAGGAGAGGGAGAAAAATGCATTAAAAAGGTAAAAAAAAAAGCTCCAAAGCAGGAGGCTGAGGTCATTTTCTTGGCGAGGAAGTCGGCTCCTTCCAAATGCCTCCGGGTCGGGTTTAATATCAGCAGAAACATTCTTGGGCAGGGTGGGGAGAAAGCGCTGCTCTCACCATCGACAGCAGAACCCTCAAACTCCCAAATGCCCTAAAAAAAAAAAACCCCAAACGCCCTAAAACCCCCAAAATCAGCTTCCCAACCCCCCAGACTCCTTCTTTGGACCCTCCAGGCGTGGAGTAAGTGAGCATTGGGGTGGGAGAGGTGTGAAAACAGCTCATGGAGGAGGGGAAAATCCCCCCGGGAGCAGAGAAGGAACCTTTAAAGTGGCTTTTGAGCATCATTTGGGCACTGCTGGGGGTTTTGGGGCGTGGAGAGGAGGAAAGTGAGGGGGTCTGGCAGGGAAAATGCCATTTTTCCATCGTCCTGGAGAGTTTTATCATCACTCCAATCCCTCCTTGATTCAGCATCATCTCGCCGGGTTCAGCACCCAGCAACAATCCCCTGGGGCCAAGGGACCTGCGTGCAAGGAATATCCTGCTGGAAAAGACATCAAAAGGGAGGGGGAAAATTAAATGGATTTCATCTGCTCTGCTCTGCTCTGCTCCTCTCGCAGGGCTGGCTGAGGAGCTCAGGGGGCTGCCAGCGCCTTGCGCGAGCCCTCGGCAGCCCTGCGGAGCTGTTGTGGCTTTTCCAGGGATTTTACACATTAGGAGGGGGTGGTTTGACCGTGTTTGTTTTGCTAAATCTCACCAAAACCCAAACCAGAGTTCGGAGGGAGGAGGCGGGAGATGCAGGGAAGGGTTATTGAAAAATAGGGGGGGAAACAATAAACAGGAGGTGAAGCGGGAAAATGAGTTTGGGATTGCAGTAGGGCAGGGATGTGGCAGTGGCAGGGATGTGGCAGCAGCAGGGATGTGGCAGCAGCAGGGATGTGGCAGCAGCAGGGATGTGACTGGGGCAGGGATGTGGCAGCGGCACGGATGTGGCAGCGGCAGGGATGTGGCAGTGGCAGGGATGCTGAGGGAAGCAGGGACACTGCACCTTGCTGGGGACGTGCATCCCATCCCACCAAAATCAAGATGGAAAAAATATTCCCCAGGAGAACGGGCAGGACAAGGAGCACCAGGAGGGCTCTGATCCCACCGTGAGGGAGGCTGTGAGGCGATGCTCTGCCCTGGGAGGGGATTTTCCTCCGTGCGTGCACATTCCTCCCGTCAGCAATATTTACAAGACGGCACCAGGAGAAATCCCAGGTCGGCTGGACCACCTCCCACAGGGAATGGCCCCACTGCTGCGGCCCCACAGCCCCCTGCTCCTCAATCTTGGGGCTTTCTCCCCAGCCCCTTTGGTTTCTGCTGTCTACACCCCATAGCTGCAGTCCCTCCTGCGCTAAAGTCCTGCTCATGACATCCCAGAGCAGCCCCTCCCAAAATTTTCCCCATCCCAGTGCCCACAGCTTCCCCTTCAGCCTTTTATAGGGACTGGGCTGCTGCAAGGCTGCTCTCAGGTTTGGGATGGACTCCATGGGGTTGCTGCATCTCCAGGCAGTGCTGGAAAGACCCAGCAGCGATTTCCTGTCCTGGAGAAAGGCCCTGGGAAGTGCTGCAGAGTGCAGAGGTTTGTGGGATGCAGGCATGCAGCACATGGGGATGCAGAACCTATGGATGCTGGCAATGCCCGGGATGTTTGTGGGATGTGAGGATGCAGGATTCAGTAGTGCTGGCAATGCACAGGGATGTCTGTGGGATACAGGGATCCAGCACATGGATGCTGGTGATGCACAGGGATGTTTGTGGGATGCAGGGATGCAGCAGACAGGGGTGCATGGATGTTGGCAATGCTCAGGGATGTCTGTGGGATGCAGGGATGCTGGCAATGCATGGGATGTTTGTGGGATACTGGGATGCAGCACATGGATGCTGGAAATTCACAGGGGTGTTTGTGGGATGTGCAGCACATGGATGCTGGCAGTGCACAGGATGTCTGTGGGAAGCAGGGATGCAGCAAATGGGGATGCTGGCAATGCTCAGGGATATTTGTGGGATGTGAGGATGCAGCACTCAGGGATGTTTGTGGGATGTGGGGACATAGCACGGATGCTGGCAGTGCACAGGGATGTCTGTGGAATACTGGGGTGCAGCACACAGATGCTGGTAATGCTCAGGGATGTTTGTGGGATGCAGGGATGCGGCACACAGGGATGCTGGCAATGCTCAGGGATGTTTGTGGGATGCAGGGATGCGGCACACAGGGATGCTGGCAATGCTCAGGGATGTTTGTGGGATGCAGGGATGCAGCACACAGGGATGCTGGCAGTGCACAGGGATGTTTGCAGCACCCAGGGCTGTTTGCAGCAGTGTGCAGGGATGCTGGCAGCACACGGGAATGTTTAGGGTATGGGGGATGTTAGCAGCACGCAGGGATATTTGCGGCATGCAGGGATATTTGTGGCACGCAGGGATCCTTGCAGCACAGAGGGATGCACGAAGCCGTTTTGCAGGAACCAGGAACACCTGCAGCAGCTTTCCAGGCCCTCCATGCCTCAGTTTCCCCTTCCTGACACCCAGGGCTGTCGGTCTCTCCGGGCTCAGCCTCGCGGGACGCTGCGGCGTGGGGAGACCTGGCCGTGCCGCGGCAGCCTGGCTGTCGGCTCCGCGCTTGGCCGGCGGCCAGGGCAGCGCTGGGGGCCCGCTGCTCGCCAGATGCGATAAGGAAAGGTTTGGCCGAGGCTGGAAAAAGAGAGAAAAAGAAGAGGGGAGGGAAGGAAAAAAAAAAAAAAAAGGGAAAATAATAAAAAAAGCAAAAGCAAAGCAAATTCCTTGGCAAATCAAAGCAAAATGCTTGCACACGGCCTTGCATCCAGCCATCCGTGCTGATAAGGGGCTCTGGGGAGGAGAAGGAGGAGGAGAAGGAGAACCTGACAGCAATCCTGCCTCTCTGCAAAAATCCTGTCAGGTTTCCCACTGCCGGGTGACGAGGGGCCCAGACCCGCTGTGCCTCAGTTTCCCCACTGCAGGCACGCACTGAGGTGTGGCAAAGGGGTTAAAACCGCCTCGGAGGGGTTAAACGGGGCGATTTTCTGCCGGGTTTTATCCAAAACATATGTTTTCGCCACTATTCGAGTTATCTGGGATATTTCCTGCGTGTTTGCTCCTATGGCAACCGGCCCAGCATGAAAGACCTATTTACTGGGCCCGGGGATAAGGAGCGGCCATATGGTGTCAATTTTGAAGGCGCTCCATCCCCTCCGCCCGTCTCCGGTTCTCCCTCCACCACCGTCTTGGCCCCTCGAGAGGCGTCCACCACGAGCCGTGTCCAGCTGGGGTCGGGGACGGGCACTGCCAGCGAGGTGAGGTGGTGGGTTGGGTTTGGGGAGCTCAGGGGAGGTGGTGATTGGCTGCAGGAGCGGCCTGGGATCCTGCGGGATCCTGCAGGAGACGGGGATGGAGAGAAGGTACCTGCAGCACCGACCCAAGATCCTTCAGGAAATGGTGATGGAGTGAAGGTACCTGCAGAACCCACCTGAGACAGGGATGGAGTGAAGGTACCTGCAGCACCTTCCTGGGATCCTGCAGGAGACAGGGATGCAGTGAAGGTACCTGCAGCACCCAACTGAGACAGGGATGCAGTGAAGGTACCTGCAGCACCCAACTGAGACAGGGATGGAGTGAAGGTACCTGCAGCACACACCTGAGATCCTTCAGGAGACAGGGATGCAGTGAAGGAACCTGTGGCACCCACCTGAGATCCCTCAGGAGACAGGGATGGAGTGAAGGTACCTGCAGCACCCACCCAAGATGGGGATGGAGTGAAGGTACCTGCAGCACCTTCCTGGGATCCTGCAGGAGACGGGGATGGAGTGAAGGAACCTGCAGCACCCACCCGAGATCCCTCAGGAGACGGGGATGGAGACAAGGTCCCCATAAACTGGTCTGGGATCCATCAGGAAGATAAGGATGGAGACCAGGGACCTGCAACACTGAGGTCCATCCCGAGAGAAGGTCGAGGATGAGCTGCCTGAATCACGGGCCCAAGGTCCATCCAGGAGACCAGGCTGGGACAGCCTCCAGCAAGGCTCATTCCAGGCTGGCCTGGGGCAGGCAGGTGCTGGGGAGGTCACAGAACCTCTTCTCACCCTCAGAACCCTCTGCAGGGCCCAGGAGGCTCTGTCCCAGCCCAGCAGTCTGGGATCTTCTCAGGTGTAACCCCAGTGCCCTGGGAAACCCAACAATCACTGCACAGGGAGGTTCTTTGCCCTTTCCTAAAGCCTGAAGCAATTTTTGAACCTGCCAAAGTGGCTCCATGGAGTTAAATGACCAAAATACAAGAAAATGAGGCAAAACCACCCTCTAGTCTGCTGGAAAAAAGAAAAAGATTAAAGTAAAAAAAGCATTTCCTAATAATTCTCTTTTGTTGCCCCTGGGTGTTTGCTGCAGGGGAGATGATAAAGCTGGGCAGGACCAGGCACGGCGTGGGACAGGGGATTTTGGGAATGATTCACTCCCAAAGCCTCCCACAGAGGTATTTCTGATGGGAAGGCCAAAAAAAGCCAAAATAGATTAGTTGAGGCTTTTTTAAGAAAAAAAGAGGTTTTACTGAAGTGACCCTTCCCACCAACCTCACCAATTTTCTTCTTAATAAGGAAAAAAAAAAGCCTTTCAGCCAAAACAAACCTTTGCTGTGAAAACGTGTGTTTGGGTCAAAAAACCACTTCTCACTGGAGGGAGAAATAAACCAACAAAACTCCTCTGTCCATGAAGTGATGGGATGGCAAAGCTCAGGGGGAGATATGGCTTCTTTAGAGGCAACTTCTCTCCCCCTCTTCTTCCTTCTCCTTCTCCTTCTCTTCTCTTCTCTTCTCTTCTCTTCTCTTCTCTTCTCTTCTCTTCTCTTCTCTTCTCTTCTCTTCTCTTCTCTTCTCTTCTCTTCTCTTCTCTTCTCTTCTCTTCTCTTCTCTTCTCTTCTTCTCATTTTCCAGTCCTCCTCATCCTTTAGTCCTTCTTCTCTTCCTCCTTTTTCTCCTTCTCTTTATTTTTCTCCTCTTCCTTCTTCTCCTCTTCCTCCTCCCCTCTTCCATTGTCTCGTCTCTTCTCTCCTCATCATTTTCATCTTGTCTCATCTCTTCATCCTCCTCTTCTCTTCCCAGGCGAAATGTGCCCCCACGTGTGCTCCACCCCAAAACCCCTCCAGCCCTTGTGCCCTGTTCCTGATCCATCCCCCTGGAGTGGAAATCCTGAGATTCCCAATCCCACACATCTCCTGCCGTGCTGCAGAGCACATCCAGGAGCTGATGCCACCCAATGCCACCTGCGCTGCCAAGGGTGGGGGGCACCAGGCTGGCACCTGCTGTCCCCTTCCCAAAAAGATCCCACAATCCTTCCCTCGATGGAGATCATCGGATGCTGAAGGGCACCGGGGAGTTGGGCTGGCCTGTGGAGAGACATGGGGACTGGGAAAAGGGACAAGGGACTGGGACAAGGAATATGGGACAAGGCACGCGCTGGGGTGATGGGACCAGGACAAGGTGATGGGGACTGGGATGAGAGATCTGATGGGGACAGGGATGGGGTGATAGGACCTGCCCAAGGTCTGGGGCAGGAGAATGGGAACGGGAAGGAGATGCCTGCCAGGGACAGGATGCTGAGGATCAGGACAAGGAACCTGCTGAGGGTGTGGAGATGGGAACGGGGATGAGGTACTGCCAGGGACAGAAGCAAGGGGACCACGACAAGGAACCCCCTGGAGCCCAGCGTGGGGTGACAGTGACCAGACCATGGCCATGGGGAGCATCCCCCAGCCCGAGTCCCTCCCCGGCCCTGAGCTCCGCACCCACACCCGCAGCAGCGGAGGCAGCACCGGGCTCCCCGCCCTGCTCACCCCAAACCCGCGGCGGCGGCGGTGCCGCTCGGCTCCCGCGGGGCCGGGAGCGCCGAGGGCCGGAGCGCGGGGAGCTGCCGGCTCAATGCCGGGGCCTCACTCCCACGAGCGGCTGAAAGGCTCCCTGTCCAAGCGGCATTAGACGCGCTGCGAAGGCTCATTCCCGATCGGTCACGCTCCGAGGCGCAGCTGCAAAACCCCCTCCGGGAGCCCGGGATGCTCCGGGGGCTTTGTTCGGAGCAGCCCCGCTTCCCGGGGAACCGTGACAAGACGATGGGATTACGGGGCAGCAGAAATAAAATAAAATAAAAACCCAACCTCGCTGGGACCACGCTGGCTGGGCGGAAAAACAAAAGGGGACCCTCAAATTCCCTCGTGGTCCCGCCAGGAACGATGGCCCCACCTGGGGGGGTGGGGAAGGGGCACGGAGAGGGCTTGAGGATCCCCAAGGAGGTGGCTTTTTGGGGGTGTCCCCCCCATTTCTGATCCCAAATTCCAGCAGTGAGGAAGCAAGGAAAAGGAGGAAAAACTCGCAAGGAAGCAAAACCTTCTGAGGAGGGAAAACCTTGCGTGGAGGAAAACCTTGCGAGGAAGGAAACTTCACAAGGAGGAAAACAGGCAAGGAGGTAAAGCCTTGAAAGGAAGGAAAGCTCCAAGGAAGAAAACCTTGCAAGGAGGAAAACTTCACATGCAAGGAGGATAAACTTTGGGTGGGGGAAAATATCGCAAAGAAGGAAAATGTTGGAAGGAAATAAAAGCTTGCGATGAGGAAAGCTTTAGGCAAGGAAGGAAATCTTGCAAGGAAGGAGGAAATTCCCCTTCCTCCTTGAATCCTCCTTGAAGGAGGATGGAAGGAGGAAATTCCCCTTCCTCCTTGAAGGAAGATGGAAGGAGGAAATTCTCCTTCCTCCTTGAATCCTCCTTGAAGGAGGAAATCATCTCAAGGAAGGAAAAGCTTTCGATGTAGGGAAAACCTCGTATGGAGGAAAATTGTACAAGAAGGAAAACCTTTGACAAAGAAGGAAATCTTGCAAGAAGGAGAACCTTGAAGGAGAAAAATCTTCCAAGGAAGGAAACCTCGCAGGTTTGGAGGAAGCGAGCAGGTTGGAGGGAGCGGTTCTGCCCCTTCCTCCTGGGAGCAGCCCGATCCCTCCTGGCACAGGGCCCGGCACGGTTTGGCTGAAGTTAATTGGGTTAGTGCGCGGCTAAAGGGCGTAGCTTGTCCGGGCGCCTGCTCCCTAATGAGCATCTCATTTGAATCTATGCAAAATAGCAGGGAGCATGGAGACATGCTAATTAAAGTGATTGCTGTTCGCTAATTAAGCAGCAATTCTCCTGCCCAAGAGGGTATTCTCATGCAAATGCGCTCGAGGAGGGGAAAACACCCCAAAAATTGTACAGGGAGGAATCGCACTTTGGCACCACCTCTGGTCTGCAAAACACCTTCATTACGGTCCTCATTTTGAGTGTTTTTATCCTGAAAAACCAGACTTGGCCGTCTCTTCTGGGCTGAGATTCTGAACCCTTATCTTTTCCAGTGGCTGCCATAAATCAAGTCGTTTAATGCCTCAGCTGTGCCAACCCCGATTTTGTTTTATTTTGGGGTGTTTTCTCCAGATTATGGGATTTTTAATCTGCTGAGGATTTTTCTACTCTTCGTTTTCTTTTTTTTTTTTTTTCCCCCCTTTCACACTTGTGGAAATAATGACGTCCTACAGGAAACCTCCTGAGGGATAAAATTAGGGCTGGTAAACTCAGAGTAGAGCAGTATTTTGGTCTGACAGGTTTGTCCAAAAACCAAGAGATTTTATTTCAAGTCCCGTTTTTTGGGGGATTTAAGCTTCTTTTATTTTTTTATTTTTAAACACAGCAACTGTGGTCCTTTGCAGTCTGCTCCATGTGGCGCTGAAGCCTTTCTAGGTGAAACTCTCCTTGGAATAAATCCCTTCCCAGCTACCACGTGTCGATGCCACCAAAATAGAGCAAATTCCTGAAAAGCAAGGCACATTTGGCATATTTTGGGTGTTTTGGGGTTCTTTTGGAACGGGTCAATGGTTTGGGCACAGGATGAGCCCTTGATAAAGCCTTTTTTTGCTATTTTTAGCCCAAGTAGGGGGTTCTTGGTGGCATTATCTGGAGAATGACGAGGCATGGAGCGTGTGGGGACATTTCTCAGCCCTTTGGAAAAAACGAGAGCCGCTCCCTCACTGCAGCCACGCTCTGAACCGCCCGCGGGAGGGTCGGAGTGGGAAGCGTGGGCTGTCCCGCGTGGGAGTGAGCGGGCCGGGCACGGGATGACCTCTGCCCTTGCGGAGGGGGAGGCTCCCCAGGTGACCCGCGGCGCGTCCCGAGGGGTCACAGCGCACCGGGCTGCCCGGCTGAGGGTCACTGTCACACCGGGACACGGGGACACGCACGGGTGTGGCGGGTGGCAGGGTCGCGGGGGTGCGGGAGCGCGCGGGGGCTCTGCGGGAGCGGGGCCGCGCGGCTGCACAAGCGCCCGGTCCCGTGCGAGCACAGCGGAGCGGAGCTGCTCGGTGCCCGGTCACGCGTGGGCACAGCTGCTGGCTGGGAGCCCGGTGCCTGCGATCCCAGTCCCGTGGGGGCCCAGGTGCACCTGTTGTTCGGGGGCGCGGTCCCGCGGGTCCCGGCTCACAGGGATGCCCGGTCCCGGCGGTTCGGGGCTGCGATCCCGCGGGTCCCGGCTCCCAGGGAGGCCCGGTCCCGGCGGGTC
>VYZT01054248.1:27327-95505 GCA_013400735.1 Pomatostomus ruficeps
TGGTGGCAGTGACCGTACCCAACACGGGGCAGGAGAGGCTGTGTGAAGGAGCTGGAACGTTGGGGCTGGGGGAGTGAACTCACCGGGCACAAGGGGATGGCAGTGGGTGGCTTTGAACACAAATATGGTGTTTAGGATGGTGGCTCTTCACTTGTGCCAGGGCAGATCTGCGGCTGGTCACTCATCAGCAGAGCTGCGTGGGGGTGTCCTGGAGCCGGACACCACCGGCCTTCAGTGCCACCTGGGCAGTCCTTGTTAGCACACCTCCAGCAGGATGCGAGGCTGGAAGGGAACTGTGCAGCTGCAGCAATGGAATTCATGTCGTGAGATCTGTTATGGATACACTGGAATAATTCTCTGGCAGCTCAAGAGCTGGGTCTTGTTGCTTTAACATCCTGGAGTGCATCAGGGTCTGCTCCTGTTGATAGGCTAGGGGAGGCTGTGAGGTGTGATAATGTGAGATGCCGGGGGCTCCTCCTGCTCAGGGGCCCCCCAGGCAGTCACAGTCTCGCTGAGAAAAGCTGCAATGGCTCAAGGTCAGGTTGGTGGAAGTCCCCAGCTTTGGCTTTCCTCATGTCATCAGTGGCAGTAGCCTTGCCTTGATCCCTGGGCTGTGGGATTGGGAGCTCTGGTGGCAGCTTTCAGCTGCGTTTTGCAGAGTTTCTGTGCTGCGTGGGGTGAAGATAACCTATTTCAAGTGGCATTCTCCCTCTGGAGCATGGGCTTTGCTGCTGTTGGCTGTACATAATTTCTGGGAGCTGAGGAGTTTTGCTGTGTAATGTTCCAGCCCCATGTAGATTAAACGTATTGCGGAGTCAAAATAAACAATAGCATGTGGTTTTCCTTTGTTCCCCCCCCTTTCCCCGCAATCAGAGTTCACAAAAGTTCTCAAATTAGGGCTCTGTGTGCCATACGCTGGAGCGTAGGCTCGAATTTTCATAAAGCTTGCTGAGGGCTGTTACTGCTGGGGAGCTCTCTCACCTTTGGGGCAGCTTCGGGAATCTCTTTGTTTCTCAGGAGCTTTCTCGAAGGTGTGTTTCCGTGTAGCACTCAGATATTTGCTGCCTTAAATGCTTTGCAGTGACAGTCTATCACAGCTTGATGGAGATTTGAGACTCCTCTAATAAAATGCAAGAGAAGGAGGAAAACCCCGAGGGTTTTTTGGAACAGAAGATGTTTTCTGTTCCTGCCACTAATCTCTGTTGCAGAATGAAATAGGAATGTATTCTTTAAATCTCTGTCAGGGTGTAGAAGGAAGCTGGCAACGGATGTAATCAAAAATGTTATTATCAAAACTCTAAGTATGTTGAAATTTCAAACTTAATGATATAATTTTAAATTCAGCTATTCAGACTGAGGCATGGTTTTGGGGTGCAGACTGCACTTCCAAATCGGGATCAGGATGGACCAGAGAGGAGTCAGGAGCAGACTGGAAGTGGTGGGTGCTGCAGTGGTGTGGCTGGAAGCTTCAGCCCTGTGATCCCAGTGACTGGGGTGGCAGCATTAAACTGAGGTGTGGTTTTCCAGGTTATGGACTGAGCACTGAAAAAGGGTCCAGGTTCCAGGTTTGCGTTTTTCCTCATTAGTGCGTTTGTCGTGGCTCGTATGTAACCAGCACACAAAGAGGGTGTGTGTGATCGGAGTGTGTGTGAAACAGCTCTGGGCACCGTGAACACAAGGAAGCAACACCAGAGCTGATGTGCAGCAGCAAAGGCTCCACCCAGGGCGAGAGGAGACAGAAAACTTCCAGCCTTATACTCAGAATAAGGGAACTGCGAGTAACCTTCACCCTTCTGACCCTTCGTCTTCAAGTGGAGGGGCTGCAGGTTGAGGATGCAGAAGAAGCTCAAGTCCTTCTCCGAGCCAAAGGTGTGAAGCTGTTTATTTTCACTGGGGCAGTGTGTACATTGCAGGAGGCAGATGCTCGCCTGCTTAACCCAAGCACTCGCTGCTTATCTGGGCTCTGGCGAGTGTGCAAGTGTTGTCCCTTCTAATCCCCCAACATTAAACAGTCCAGGCACCTTTCCCTGGCTGAGCCTGGGACTGCTTTAAAAAACACACAGAGAGCAGCCAACAAAAAAGAAACATTTGCTTTCTTTGCCAAGTTTAAATGAAGACTAATGCCGTGGTGCTGCTTAATCTTGTTTTCCTTGCTATCTGATGGATGCTAACGTGGGATGGAATCAATCCCGGCAGCCGGTTATCTTTGCAGGGCCCCCGTGTTGCTGAGCTCGGCACGAAACTCTCGTGGGGGAGTTTTGATGTGCTATGAAGAGTCTGGAACTTTCTTCCTACGGGGCGAAGCCGTGGCTGTGGCATCCATCTTCCCTTGGGAAGGCGTCTCTGGGGATTGCCAGTCTGCTGCTCGACGTCCGAGCAGAAATCCTGCTCGGCAGAGCGGGATGTGTCTGTGCGAGTGGGAACAGGGCACAGTCAGGTGAACCTGGCGGAAACTTCTCCCTGGTCCCAGTGATGAAACTTGACTGCTTTCCTATCAGTTGCTCGTGTTTGAACTGGTTCTGCTGGGAGCAGCTGCCATGGCCCTGATTGGCAGGAGGAGGTTTGGGCTCTGACTCACGACCTGCCCCCGTGACGGTGCTGCCCCGAGTGCCCCCCGCCCCGGGCAGGGGTCCCTGCTGCTGGCAGGGCTGAGCCGGCGGCGACCCGGAGCTCGGCTGCAGCGAGTGCAGCAGGAGGGCTGGAGGAGCCAAACCCTCGGGCTGGAGCTTGGTGATCACTTCTGCCTCCCTCCCCTGGATCAAGGCTCCCCTTGCTCTGCTGGCATCAGGAAGGAGGCGGGAAGCTCGCCGGTGCTCGGTTGCGCAACGCCACTGAGCAAAGCCAACCCAAAGCCTCCCTCTCTTCCCCCATGTTCCACCACCCCTCTCCTCGCCTGGGAGCCAGGTTGGTTTGTTGTAGCAAACCTGGCCTGACCAACACAATTTTTTCATTTATTTTTCTGCCCGGCTGCTGCTTTTATCTGGGCCTGAGGCGAAGGGGCTTGTTTCGCTAAGCAATATTGTCAGTTGTGTCAGGATTCCTTCCCTCGAGGTGAAGAAGTGCAGAAGTGTGTGTTTGCCGGAGAGCTCGGACTTCAATTTTGAAACCAGGTTTGGTGTTTTGAGCATGGGGGAAGGGAGGGGAGGAGAGCAGTAAAACTGAATTACTGTAAGGCTGGAGGATGGATTGTGCGAAGGCTTGTTCTAATCGGGGGAGGAAAGGCCAGGGTCTTTCCTGCTCTCTCCCTCAGCTGTCCCTGGTTAGCTGGTTTGCTTTTTAATAAGCATTGTTCTGCCTGGAGCCTGGGTCCAGCAGCAGGGAGTGCTGGCATTGCCTGTGACAGCGTGTGGACAGCTGTAACAGGAGGGGAAGCCGTGCCTGGGAGTGCAGGGCGGCAGTTTTGTTTAGAAAGCAGAGTCCAGAAGGGTCTGTTGCTCCGATTTGTGCACAGTTGCAGCCGTCCGCAGGCAGGCACGGTGAGTTCTGAGGTGACTAACGACTGTGCTGTAACACAGCCTTGGCTCTCTTGGTTCCAGTGCACCTCCCATATCCTGCAGCCATGAGTTCACAGGCTCCTAATTGCCTATGATGTAAGACAGCAGTAGATGAGGTTGCTATAAATTCTGGCTGCAGGTGTGGATTTAATGGCTGTGCTTCCCTTTAAGGGCTCACGGATAGCATGGATCCCTGCAAGTTACAACAGACCGAGTTGGACTCGGGCTAGTGCAGCTAAAAGAACCCATTTGTCTGTGTTTTTTGGAGCTGTTGCTTGCTGGAGGCTACCAAAGGACGAGGTGTCAGTGTTCATCTGGAATTGCCTCGGGAATGAGCTCTCTGCCCTCTAACAGAGCTCAGCCATGGTTCCAATTCTTTCCATCAACGTTTTCTTGTGGCTAAACCGCCCAGGTGTGAGGGTGCCACTGGACGTGGACCTTTAGGCAGCCTCTGTGGACACAGGCGCCTTTGTCTGAGAGTCTGACGGCTTTTTCTGATGGCCAGAACAAGCCTGTGGTTCGAGTTTTATTTTTTTATTCGTGCTGGATTCTGGTTTTGGAAATCATAGACAGATTATAATCATGGGTGATGGTCCTTGACATGTAAAATGCAAACTTCTTGGAGGGGAAAAAACCACCCCCTGAGGCAATGCTCCAGCTTGCTGTGCTGTGTGCACCTGTAGCTCGGATAATTAGGATGGTGAGTTCCCCAGTTCCCTTGAGAAAGGGGCATGGCTCACTTGGAGTTTGGTTTTGTATATTTTTCTTCATTTTTGCACACATTCTCGCAGTCCAGGGTTTATTAAACGCACCGGGGTGGTGCTTCATGAGTTGATCCGAGGCCTCACGCTGTTCAAGTGCTGAGTTCCTGTTCTTGGATGTCCATTCCCAGCCCCTCCTTTGGGCTGGTGCTCCAGGACTGCATGGGGAGCTGAAACTGCTCCCTCATCCAGGTGAAAGCTGAACCTCATTTTTTCCCTGGCTGAGTTTTCGGCTGGATCTGCCAGCAGATCTGACTCACTCGCTGGCCGCAGGATCCCTGGTGCAGATAGGAGGATGCAAGCCAGGTCCTGAAGGAAGGTGTTGCTGCCCTCCTCGGCAGCAGCCCATCTTTAAATTGGCTGAAAAACTGGTTGCGAAATCTCATTCTTGCTACAAACCAGAGCTGGAGAAGAAAAGCAGGCGCCTCTCCGCGAGGCTGAGGCCAGCCCTGAGGAAGGAGCGGCGAGGGGGTGTTGGCTGAAGGACCCTTGGAGACGTGGCTGGAGGCAGCAGAGCTGTCACAGGTGTCCCTTCAGTGGTTCAGCGCAGGTGTGGAGCTAAATGTGGGCAAGAAAATGAAAATATGAGGCAAAGTTCTCCTAAGCACGAGAGATCAAGACAGGGGCGGTCTGGGGGGCCTCGAAGAGCAAAGGGTGAGAATTTTGTATGTATTTGGCCTACTGTGATGGACCTGTTAAACTAATGATACCCTTAGCTCCCTTGGGGGCTGAAAGCCCTGATTTAGGCATTTAAGCATAATTGCAGGCCAGCAGAACTGTATCAGGCTAATGCTCTGTTCTCTCGCTTCCCCCGGGGCCAGAGGAGGCAGGAGCCATTCCCACTTCATTAGTGTGGCAGCAGGGGGACTGTCTCAGCTCTTTTGCCGAAGTTAATAATAAAATTAAACTAATTGTTATGCCTGTTTGCGGAGAAGAAAGTGCGGCTTCTGGGATGATTTATTTCTTTTTCTCCCGATGCCTTGCCGTGCTGTGACCGGTGTTGGAGTGGCAGGATGGGAGCCCCAGCTCTCCCCCTCGGAGCACAGATGTGTCTCGGGAGCAGAGTCGTGACTCGGGAGTGTTTTCATCTGTGTGTGCCGAGGCACAGTACACAAACTGTTAAATTTCCTTCCCAAATCCATTCCTCCAGCCCATGCCAAAGCATGCGTTCTTCTATCAAGACCATATGTACGCCAAGACCGAGGTTCTAAAGTCAAGGTGTTTTTGAAATATTGGAGTGCAAATTAAGTATCTGAGTAATCTTAACTGTCTTCTAAAAAAAAAAAAAATTCTCTATCAGCCTTACATATAACTCAAAAGATTAATGGAAGGCTAAACTTTGATCCAAGTCCAACAGCTGATACCAACCATGAGACTTTCCAGGCCTGAAAGCAGAATAGAAAAATCCAATAAAAAAAGATCTCCTCCTCCATCTTGGAGGCACACAGCCTCTTGGCCATGGTTTGGGCTCATGCTGGTTCTTTTTCCTCCATTGCTTAACCTCTTCTTGTGTCACCTTTGTCCTGTGCCACTGGACCTTACCTCGAACAGTTTGAGTAAATTAGTGACGTTATTCAGGGTGTTTTATAGTAGGAAACCCAAGCCTGATCATTGAGGAAGGCCATCAGGATGTGGGATCCCCTGTCCTCTCTGGGACTCTGTCACTGTCTCATTTGCTCAGCAGTGTTTGTTTTTCCTGCCATCTGCCACCCGAGCAAACACTTGCTCTGTATTTTGACAGAAATATCAACTTTCAGGTCTTTAAGGTCCCTTCCAAGCCATTCTGTGAAAAGTGAAGT
This sequence comes from Pomatostomus ruficeps, assembly GCA_013400735.1. Taxonomy (NCBI): domain Eukaryota; kingdom Metazoa; phylum Chordata; class Aves; order Passeriformes; family Timaliidae; genus Pomatostomus; species Pomatostomus ruficeps. The sequence continues at coordinate 33,382 of VYZT01054248.1, forward strand.
GCCACTAGAAACTGCTGCACAATAGCTGAGGGACTTTAGTCCCCAGAATTGCTCTTTGGATTCCTCACTGATTTATGGGGGGTTAAGTGGTGTGGAACAAGAAAAAAGTTCCATTATAGAAATAGATGTTACCTAAAAAGGAGTAAAAATACCCCTTGAATCCTCAGGTGGGAATCTGCATAGGAAACACGTGGATGTGGCTGAGCACTGATGGATGTGGGTGCCAGGCGTGGGTATGGGCAGAAATGTGGAGGCGTTACTGAAATCCAGGCTGGGGATTGCAAAGTTTGAGCAACTGTAATTTCTCTCCTTTATTCAGGAGATCCTTATCCTTCCGATAAGGATCTGGAAGGTGCACTTTCATTTGTTTAAAACGTCATAAATAAATATGAACAGAACATCAAAGGATGCTTTTTCTTGTAATTTTTTAACTGCCTCTCCACTCGGTGTTTCTGCGGATCCCTTGGCGTCCGTTTCATTGTGCTCTGACCCGTTTGTGTCTCTCACACTTGGTTTATAGGGTCACTGTCAGCAAGCTGAGTTTTCTGGGGTTTTCCCTTTCACGTGTTTTTTTGGGGGATTGAGAAAATCCCAGGCATATGGGACTGTTCGGCAGAGTTCCGTGCGTTTCCTAAAAGCACATGCAAGATCCCTTTGAAGAACGTAATTTTATTGCTTACACTCACGAAATCCTCCCTTTGGTGATGCCATAATTCCAACACAAATGCTTAATTACGGTATTTATTTTTACAAAATCCCCAACCCTTCTGTGGCTGCCTGGCTCCTTATCTGCAGCTCTCGGCTTCCTGCGATTTAAGCAGCACACAAACTGCAGCTCCAGTGCTCGAGGTGGAGAGGAGTAAAACGGGAGCTCTCGAATGTTTTCTGCCCAAACTGTGATTACAGCCCGGCGTTTCCCGGCGCTCGAGCCCTCTCTTCGGAGTGTAATTAGGAACACATTGATTCTTATTGCAGCTGGCAGCTGCTCGCTATTGCCTTTTTCAGCTTCTGACCCCCATAGTCCCGCTGACCTTTCCTGGGGTTAGTCGTAGGCCCTTTTCATTGTGATGGGCTCGAAGTGGCTCATGTGGAGTTGATTATTTCCTTGCTTGTCTGGCCTTTTTGGTGCCATAACTCCAAGTCACTTCCATTTTTTTCCCCTGCTTTTGGCTGACCACAGTGAAAGGAAATGCTTTTGCTGGCGACAGGATCGGTTTGCACGCTTGACTGACTCGATTGAGACCCTGAAAGGGGGGGAGGGGGAGGGTAATGAACACTGTAGGTGCTGCATTTGCTTTTTAAAGGTTGATGTTAATGATTGAGTGGTCATTAGGCATTCATAAAAACGAGGCTTCGGCCGGCTTTGGGGTTGGCATCGGGGAGCATCGCGGTGGCTGCGGGAGCGGCGAGCGCGGAGCTCCGCCGGGATCTGCGCGGCTCTGCCGGGGTGTCCGAGCGCGGAGAGAACCGGGAGAGCCCCGGGAGAGCCCCCGGGAGGACCGGCCGTGCTCCCGGGCCGGCTGCCGCGCTGGAGCCCGCTCCTCCCAGCCCGCAAAGCTAATGAAGTCTATGTGCCAGCTGTTACACTCATTTTGCCAGACCCCAGGAGGACAGCATGAAGACAGTCAGTGATCAAAGGCTCTGCAGATCACTGAGGAGCCGAGCGGCAGGAATGTCTGATTGCTTTCTCTTGGAATGCCACAGGCTTCAATACCTCCTTTTTTTTCTTCTTCTTCTTTTTTTTTTTTTAAAGGTGTCTTGGTGTGAGATTTAATGATCTAACTCAGCTTGCTCAGGCTGAAGCCAGAGTATTTTAGTTAATTCAAGGGGATTCGTTTGCTCTAAATTTAGGTGGTTTGAAAATTTGTGGGTTTTGTTGTACTGATGGCAAGTTAAGATGAAATTTTTCTTGGTAATTCCAATAAATGACTTAGGGGAAAAAACCAATTTGGTGTGCTTTGGGTGTTAAATCACACGTGGCATTATAAAATGAGGTGGGATGAATCAATTTTGAGTTGCTGGTGTTTAGGAAAAATGGGAAATCTGTGTATCCAAAGCGGGTGTACTCCGGAGGGCTGTCACCATGCGGCTGGTGGGCAGTGCCGCCCCAGAGGCAGCGGCGCTCAGTCACTTTTTCCTTGGGCTTCTTAGCAAGGCCTGTCAGCTCCTGGAGGTGGAGTGGGCAACCTGAATAACTCCCTCTGTTCCCGAGCGTGCTGTTTCCTTCCTCCTCCTCCTCCTTCTGCTCAGCTCCAGCGTTTATAGGGCCTGGAGCATTCAGGCAGTGCAGAAACCCTTCCTCATTTGGCTGTTCCTCGTGGGACAGCTCGCTGAAGGTTGGAGGTGTTGGAGCAGAGAGTGATGGAGTGGGAATGCAGGAACAGATCGACGTGGGGTGGTGGCTGTTGGGAAGGGAGGTCCTGGTGTTGTCCTGCCAGCTGCTCTGAGGTGGCAGGAAGATGATTCAGGGAGCTAAACCAAAATGGGGATGAGATAATGTTCCTTTCATAGTGGCTCTGCCCTCAGCTGCAAGGGTGGAGAGGAGAAGTTCACGGTCTGGTAAATAAGTGGGGCAGGGTCTCAGCTGTGTTTGGAAAGGCTCAACACCATGGGAATGCATGGAAAACAGCATTTTGTTATCCTTTGGAGTGTGAAACCTTCTTTGGGGGCAAACATGGGTAGGAGTGAGTTAATTTGGAGGCGAGGGTTAAGTTACGGTGTCAGGACCAGACCTGTGGAGCTGTACATTGAAGACCAGTGGTTTCTGGAGGAACAGCAACAAAAATGAAGCTTTGGGAAGAGACAAGAGGGTCACTGCCAGGGCTGCAGAATTCCTGGCTGGTCTGGTGCCTGTGACTTCCCATCTTGGCTCAGTAGGGTGTTTCAGTGAGCCTGCGGGCTGCTCCCTGGTCCAGGATGGCCGGTGTCCGTGCTGGTGAGGTCTCCAGGCTGTGACAGCCGTGTGACAGCTGCCCTGCAGCGCCCTGTGTGCCAGGCTGGCTGCGGGGACAGCCCTGCTCCTGCTCTGGGACACTGCGGGTGCTCCTAAAGCACAGTCAGACTGTCCCTTCCCTCTGTTTGGGGTTAATGCTGATGGTTCGTTTTCTGGCCTACACGCGGCATTCCGGAGGTTGTGGGGCTGAAACTGGGAGCTGCTGGGCGCCCGTCCCCACAGCTCTGTGCTCAGGGGTTGGTCTGTGACAAATGAGGCACACAGCCAGAACTGTGTCATGTGCAGGATACTTCATCTTCCTAATTACATCTGGAAGTACCAGGCTCACGTTTCTGGGTGCCCCTGTGTGTGCAGAGTGCTTCTGAGGGCAGGCATCCTTTGGAATGGTCGGGATGAACCCTCTCCCTGACACAAGCCCGTTATCTTCCTTGCTTCCCTTGATCCATGAGCAATAACCTACTCCAGAGCTGACAAGGAGGTCAAGTGCTGCAGGAGGATAACTGGAGGATGAGTTTAGGTGAAGAGGTCTGGGAGGAAGTAGGAGAAATGTGGCCTTTGCCACGCTGTGCCTTTCTGCTGGGGTGGAGAAATGGCCAGGGAAGGTGAAAAGTACATTTTCCTGATCCACAAAAACCATGTCTGTCTCTAGTCAACCTTCGATATTATTTATACAAATAACTCCTCTTTCAGTGTAAAATGCTCAGACAGTGACACTTTGTACTTCAAAATAACTTTGGCTATTGGATCCACAAGTGATGGAGATTCATCCTTCCAGTCGAGGAACGGTGAACAGTGGGCAGGGTTGTTCTGGGCAGAGCTCATCTTGGAGTCCAGGACACTAAAAAGGAGCCACATCTAACCAAGGTGCTCCTTTTTGAGACTCCAGCAGCTCCCCAGTGACTGGTACTTGCTGTCAAAATGGGAGGTCAGGGTTGTTGAAAAGATGGCAAAGGGGAAGGATCGCGTTTTTCCATCCCCAGGGCTTTTTAAATACAATTTTAAAGAGACAAAGTTTCTCCACAGGATTTTTAAAGACCAAAAAACTACAAGCTGTGGTCTTGCCCTCTTCTCTGTATTTAGCAAGGGGCTTCTGGAGTGTCACCATCTGCAGAAGAAAAAGAAAGAAGCATTTTTGGGTTATGTTGTGTTGCTGGGTCTTCCCTTCTCCAGTGTTCCCAGATCCACCAGGGTGAGCAGGATGTTTCTGCCATCCCTTCAGAAGCAGATGTGGAGAAACTTCATTCAGATGCCCGAGTGTTGATGCTGAACAATCCTACACCAGTTAAAGCCGATATTTCTCCTTTTTTTTTTACCCCCCAGTCAAAGAACTTTGGTCTTTGTGGCTCGCTGTGTGTACTCACTGCTTTGCAGTTGATCTTACCACTCCACAAGCCTGCAAAAGCCAAACTGGTAGGTCAAAAGAGGAGTAGCTGTTGACACTGGCAGCGAGGAACATGTAAGGAGAAAGATAAACAGAGGGAAATCAGAGCCTGGATAAAGTAGATCTCCAAAGATAAAGTTTAGTTAAAGATAATGAGCTGGCCTTGTTTAAAAAGACAGCTGCAAAATAACCCAGTAGCTCCATGTGCTGGGGTTAAAGTTGACCCAGAATATACGTTTCATTGCTTTTGATAAATAAATAGTGGAGGGAAGATTTGGCAAAAAGCAACATTGCCCCCAGCCCTCTTCAGCAAAGTGTTTGATGTTAACAAGTTCTCTGGGTGTTTACTTTGTCCTCTGCGCGCGCTGGTGGAGCGGCGCTCCTGCCCTTGAACCGAGGGAGAATTCAAATAAACCAACCCCTTCGGCACAGCTGGGCTCTTCTGCCATCTGCGGCTTCCCAAAACAGCCCCGGCTCGCCTTGGGAACCAGCCTGGGCCACAGGATCGCCGGGTCTTCCCAACAGCTGAAATGAATTTGCCGGATCAGATAAAACTGCCCAGAAACGGGAGCAGAACTCGACAGCGTTTCTCGCCGCCCTCTCAGGCTGTCAGCACAACCCGGAGCGCAGTTTGCGGGCAGAAGTGGCAGTGAGCAAACAGCTCCATAAAATCCTTTAATTCTTTAATTACAATTGGAGGCTTTTCCTGATGCTTGATTTGCATATTTTGCCGTGATGCTGCTATGATAAAATACGGTTATTTTTAAATAAACCACAGGGATAATTTGCTGTTGATATCTGGATCCAGCTTCTTGGAAAGCAAAAGGCTCCATGAACACTCAATAAACTGGAACTTGTTCCTCCCAAGCACGTGGATTGCTGCACTTGTTTCTGTGCTGGAGTAAAACTCCCGGTTACTGTGTGTGTGTGTGTTGGATCCATGTTTACATCCACAGCTGATAGATGAGATGTTTAAAGTATATGTTGAGTGTTATCAGCAGTGGAATTGTGTGGCCGGGCTGATAAATGAAGTAAGTGTGCTAAATGAGCTCAGATCGTATCCATCACAGCCTTACACAAGGCCAATAGGACATTTACGTGAACGGCAGCTGCAGATTTATTGTTTTCCTGGAGAAACCGGCGTTTGATTGAGACTCAGAGTGTCAGAAACGCCGTTCCTGAGACTCACCTCCTGCAAGTTCGGTTGCTGGTTCTGTGATTTAGTTCATATTTTGCTGGTTTAACAATTTATTTTAGGGTCATTTAGGTTGGAAAAGACCTCTGGGATCATGTTTAGTTTGTTTTTTGCTGGTTTAATGATGTAGTTTTTATTTTTGATGATGGAAGTGGGATCTTACACGGCCAAGGAAAGGACTGCCCTCTCTAGAAACAGCCCTGGAGATACAAGTGGATATAACGGATGCCCCAAAAGGACAAAGCACCATTTGTTTGGGAATATAAATGAGAACAAGACTAATATTGGTATTTTTTAAATTGTTGTGGCTTGCCTGTCCAGCCCAGCAGAAGGAGCCAGCAGCTGACAGGTCTCAGTGAGCAGGTTTGTGAGCAGTAGCGGCATCGCAGCAGTAGATTCACAGAAACTTGTAAAGCAAGCGCGGCCTGATGATAGATGGTCAAATGATTATTGTTTGCAAACAATATTATCTCCAATAGATAAGCTGTTTACTTTGGACTCCAGCTCCTCTGGGTGGAACGGAGTCTAATTTATCAAGGCACAGCGGTTCAATGCGGGTGCCTCATGCCCCAGCTGTGGAAAAACTCTTACATTCAGAATAGCACTTGGAACCACAGTGAAGTTCAGCTCTAACTCACTTTTACAGATGGTTTCTATATTGCACAGAATATTGGCTGTTTCCTGGTCGTGCCTTTTTTTTTTTTCTTTTTTTTTTGCTTTCCCCAAACCCCAAACACTTTGTTGTAAGAGAGTTAAAAGATGAACTCCTGAGACTCACGGTGGACATGTGCCTGTTTGTTTTGTAGCTGTTTCCGTGCCTCGTGTTAGTCTGGAGCTTCGGGCTTTCCACTGGGATAATCTGGCGCTATGCATCCAGCCCCCGGGCGCTTCCAGGCACTGCTGCTCCTCGCTGCCGCCGGCCTCGCTGCCACCAGCACAGGTAAAGCCTCCAAGCCAGGGAACTTGGATATTTTGGGGTTGAACCCAAACTTTGGAACAAGCAACGCTTGGGAGTGCATTAGAAGTGGCCAACTTTAATGGATATTGCCATAATCTGCTTTTAAGGAAGCGTGGAGCGCTGAAACGCAGCCTAACGCTCAATAGATGACTTTGCTTGTGAAAACTTGGCTCAAGGCGAGCGCCAGAGAATGGAGGGCTCTGGGTTACGTGGGTTTGTTCCTTGGGATCTCCGTGGGTTTGTTCCTTGGGATCTCCGTGGGTTTGTTCCTTGGGATCTCCATGGGTTTGTTCCTTGGCATCTCCGCGGATTCGTTCCTTGGGATCTCCATGGGTTTGTTCCTTGGCATCTCCGCGGATTCGTTCCTTGGCATCTCCGCGGATTCGTTCCTTGGGATCTCTGTGGGTTTTTTCCTTGGGATCTCCGCGGATTCAGCTGGACACCGGTTCTGCTGCGTACAGCGCATCTCGTGTTCCCAGGGGTCGGGAGGGGTTTGGATTTGCAGGGGGAGAGGGGAGTCAGCCCTTTGAAATGCGAAAGCTGATGCGTGGCTGCGCTTGGAACAGCGCTGGCGTTAAAAAAAAAAGCGGAGGGATGGTTTTAATTGACACATCTGCTCTGTGTAGTCAGCTTGTCTTAACGCAACCACACAAAAAAGAAGCTTTTACTACTTTTAGCACTTCATAGCCAATCGTTATGAGCAAATGGGATAAATTTTATTTTTCAAGCAGTCATAGGAGATAAATTCCAGCTGCAGGGTCACTGCTACCAATTTTGCCTTTTACGCGGAGCACGGTGTTGGTGTCAGAAGTGAGGGCAGGGGCGAAGATGAAAGTAGCAGTGTGATTTCATAGCAATTGGTGGAGAGCAAACTGAAAGGTCAGTGCTTCCCTCTTATCCCTGGAAATCCAAACTGAACTAATAGGAAAAATGGTTTTCTAATTAAAAGCTAAAAATGGACATCTGGAGTCCTGCGAAATGCTTGGATACCGTTTTTATGGATTTCATCTTTTTTTGTTAAGTGAAGCCACACTTTAATTTCCAGTTTTATTTTATGTTTATGCAGATAGTTTATGGTTCAGTTAAAAATGTGCAGTTTCTCATCTGAAACTCATAAGCAGAGCTGGGATGGACTGACTTGAGAAGAAAAGCATGAACCCAGGGCCCCACCTATAAGAAAACTGTCTCTGACTTGGATGTCATTTAATATCATCTTGACCCGTACTATCTGGAATTCCTTAGATCCTTCACAAACTAGCAGTTGTTTTTTCCCTGCCAATTTGTCTATTTTTAATTCCGTTTTTTCTCCTAATTTGTATTACTAACCAATTAAGTCTTACTGGTGTTAATTGCCTTTTGCTTGCTCCCTCCACGCAAAATCTTTAGTGGAGAATTCAATAGAAAACAAATGGAAATACTTCCCAGCGTTTCATTGGCCAGGATAGGAAAAAATCTCTTCCAACAAGCAGGAATTTTCTTCTGGCAAATAAATGGATTCTCATAACCAAGTTCTGTGGAATTGAACCTTTTATTTATTAGCAGCTTTTCCTGTTTCTGTTCATCTTTACTCAGTAAAGATAATGGATGCCCAATTCATCATCCTTGTCCTGATGAAGTCCATGTATTTGGAATTAGCCAGAGCCTTTGCTGTTCGTCCAGCTTTTTTTATCCGGCTATTTTTAATTAGTTCTGCAGACTCGAAGACGGTTCTGTGTAAATACCTGGCAGGCTCCTGCCATTTCTAGCATTTTACAAGTCACGTCCGGGCCTGCTTCATATGGGACAGATCAGCTACAGCTGCGTGTTCCTGTGCTCCGTCTCTTCAGGTGACGGGTGCTGTTCTCCTCTGGATAAATCCAGCGGGATTGCGAGTTTTGCTGGCCCTGGCAAGCCTCTGCCTCGTGCACGCCTGGGGATGGACCTCCCCCTCACTGTACACTGCACCCACCTCTGTTTAATTGCTGCTGCCCCCTCCGTGGGGTTTGAATCTTGACGTTTTCCCAGTGTTTGAGAGCGAGCAGGAATCTCTCCTGAGTTCCTCTTGCCAAGGAAAAGGCAACACGTGCTTGAGTATCACGTGCAGCTTGGAGTTTAGAGAGCCTTTATACTGTGAGTCTTTCATACCAGTCAGCACATCGTTAACCTCGCCACCTGTGTCCATGCAGAGTTCTGGTCTCTAATTCTATATATATCTATTTTTCCTTTTAGATTTAACTCCCCGTTTTATTTCTGAGCCCTCATCTACTGTCCGGAGGTCCGGTGAGCCCGTCCAGCTCCACTGCTCTGCCGAGCCCCCCACAGCTCACCTTTCCTGGCTGTTTAATGGGGAGCCTCTGGACAGCAGGGTGGGAGAAGTGGAAATCCAGTCAGGATCGTTGACAATCGTGTCCCTGAGCCCGGCGAGGTGTGGGCGCTACCAGTGCGTGGCGAGCAGCAGCGTGGGCGCCGTGCTGAGCCGCCCGGCCACGGTGTCCATGGGCAGTAAGTTCCTTTGCCTTGCTCTTCTCTGCTCCTTGCCAGTTCTGTAGACCTCAGCTGGCTTTGTGTGGTTTGTTCTTCTTTGGCTTTCAGAAAACACCCAGGTCAAAGTGTTTCTGGGGTGGTTTTTTCCTCAGCTAGTACGTGGAATATGATGGATTATACACTTCTTGGCTTTTTTTTTAATTCTGTCATCTGGGACCTGTCAGGTGATGCAGCCCTGGAACAGATTCCCCAGAAAGCCTGGTGCTTCCCATCCTTGGAGGCTTTTAAAGCCTCAGCTAGACCAAACCATCCCTGATGGATTTAGTGGTGGTGTCAGCCTCATTTCGAGTTGAAGGACCTCAAGGGTCTCTGTCAGCAAACACAAATATTATTCAATGAAATAACATTCATTTCTGTGAATTGGCCTGAAAATGCAAGATTCCCAAATGCTTCCCTTCACAAAGGATGTTGAAAGAGCAGCTGAGCTGCCATGCCATTGCAGAAGTGTTGAGAGTTGAGGAGAAAGCAGTGGGAATTGCTGCCTGGGAAATAAATGGGAGCTGCAGATTTTAATTTTCATTTGATTTGGTCGACCAGTGTTGATGTTCTTCAGGTGGGAACAGTCCTCTCTCCTTTGAGGGACAGTTTCCCTTCTCTTAGCTGCGCCGGTTCTTCTGATCAGTCTTTGCCTTGATGCTTGATCTGTAAATTATTTGACCTCAAGGGGCTTCAGAAGAGGAAGGGCAATGTTTTCCACGTGGAAAGGATGATGTGCTGAGAATGGGAGCACAATATTCCTGCATGAGCTGGATTTGTCTGCTTGGGAACCCGGGGCTGTCTGAATCAGGTCTTTGTCGAGCAGGGTTTGAGTGATTTCTGTGGAAGGGTACCTCATCTATGGAGCATGTCCAAAATCCCCTTGGGAGGAAAATCTCTTGTAAGTGTTTTGGTAGAGTACTGACCCATGGCCAGCCCCTCTCAAGAGAGCTCCAAGGGTGGCCAACGTAGGAAAACTTCACAACCTCAGGGATGTTTGAACGTGGAGGGATTAGAGGAGCAGCTTTTGCACTTCCCTCCTCCCCTGGAGGTTTTGACAGCACAGGGAAAGGTGCTGGGAGCTCCCTGGCTGCCTCACCGCACTGCTGTGACCATCATCATCATCCCAGAAACACAATTCCCTGTTTTTATGGACAGCCTTCCTGCTGTCAGTGTGAATTGTCTTCTGTGGTGCCTGCAGAGCCTGGGAGGAGTCCTGCAGCCTTCCCAGTGTCTCCGCTGGCTTTTCCAGGAGCATTGAGGGGATGTAGGATTTATTTTTTCTCCTCACTGTTCCCATGTTAAAGCTTTGCAGTAAGGAAGTGGATGAGGAGGGTTTATCCTATTATGGGCTGCAGGGGAGACCAGGCCTGTGGATGTGGATGTCCAAAAGCTGCACCAGAGGAGATAACCAGCATGAAACCAATTTGTATTTGTATTCTGAACACAAACACTGAGCTTGCTGTCCTTCCCCTCTGCCAGGCCGTGGCTGCTCTTACCCTGTTCCCAACTCTCTCCAGGTTTAGCTGACTTCGACGCTTTGGTGCCGGCTGCTGTTGCAGCGGAGGAAGGAAGCACAGCTCTCATCCCGTGCAAGGTGCCAGAAAGTCACCCCAAAGCCCAGGTTCGCTTCCAGGTGCGGGGGAAATGGCTGGAACAATCGACAGGTGAGGTGCTTTGCGCAATACAAGTATCCAACAAAAGCTTGCCTGGAGTTTTTTCTTTCACCCTAAAGGAAAAAAAATCCTCCAGAAACTTGCAGAACTTCCTGCGAATCACTTCTTGCAAATCACTTTGTCTAAACCTACTCCTGGAAATAAATCTTCTTTGCATGGTGATTTCTTTGTGATCCTATATTTAGAATAAATAGGTATAGCTGACAAATTAATTTTAAAAATTACAAAAAAGGAAGGCATCTTTCGAAACTGAATTAAATTTAATCCTCTTTTCACCTTCCCCACTTGTTTAGACAACTACCTAATTCTTCCATCTGGAAACCTGCAAATTTTGAATGTATCTTTAGAAGACAGAGGATCCTACAAGTGTGCAGCGTACAACCCAGTTACTCACGATCTCAGAGTAGAACCCACTGGACGGAAGCTCACAGTCACACGTGAGTATTCAGTCCAGCTTTCCAGAATGAATTTCAAACAGAATAAATAACATCCCTGAGGTTTTTAGCAAGGGCCTATCAGTGCCCCCAACACCGTGTTATGTGAGATCTCTCCTGCCTTCTTTGCACATTCAGTTCTGATTTCTCCTCACCGTGGAGGAGCAGCATGACTGCTGTTCAAATCCCAGGAAGTCACCCTTGGAAAGGGAATTCTGCTGATACTTCTGTCCCCAAATCTATTTTGGAGCAGGACTTGTGGGAGACAGTGTTATAATACCATGCTCAGTCCGGAGTGCGGTGTTTGAAAGACATGGAGGAGGACAGGGAATGGGATGGGAGGGTTTGAAAGCTTGGATGGTTCCTCCTGCAAGGAAAGGCTGAGAGAATTGGGGTTGTTCAGCCTGTAAAATAGAAGGCTTAGGGGTGACCTAATGGTGATCTTCCAGTACCTGAAGGGAGCCTACAAGAAAAATAGAGAAAGGGGGTCTGGAGTGACAGGCCAACGGGGGATGGCACTGATAGAGAGTAGGTTTGGATTAGATGTGAGGAAGGAATTCTCCCCTGTGAGGGTGGGGATGCCCTGTGAGGCTCTCTGCCCAGAGCAGCTGTACCTGCCCCATCCCAGAAGTGTTCAGGGCCAGGCTGGACAGAGCTTGGAGCACCCTGGCGTAGTGGAGGGTGACCAGAAGCCCAAACCGTTCTGTGACTCTGTTCTACCTTGATCTCCTTTCCTCCAGGCCCTTCCTCAGGCGGCCCCCACATCCTTCACCCGCTGGCTCCGCAGAGCCTGGCAGTGCCCCGGCACAGCGCCCTGACCCTGGAGTGCGTGGTGGGAGGGTCGGCTCCAGCCCGCACCCGCTGGCTCAAGGACGGCCGGGACGCGCTGAGGCGGGGCCGCTGGAAGCTGCTGCGCTCGCACCTGGTGACCGACCGGCTCGAGGCGTCCGATGCCGGGAATTACGCCTGCCTGGTGGGAAGCGACCCTGGAGCGGTGAAATTCGTTAATTATTCGCTTACTGTACTTGGTAAGAAGTAAAGATGTTTTCCCACCCAGGCAACAAACGTTCCCTTCACGTACCTGCTGGTTTTGGCACCTCCTTCCAAACAGCCTCGCGTTCTTTCTCAGCCTTAAGCGTATTAAAATAAAGAATACAGATCTGTTCATAATGACCACATCCCATCATTTCTCCTAAGTTAAAATCCATAATTATTTATCTCTTCCAACCATTTGGAGTCTGAAATAATGAAACAGTGAAGGATAACAAACTCCAAGGGAAGAGCTGATCCATTTATTTTCCTACAGAGTCAGCAATGTGCCAGGGACCAGATTTGCTTCTTTTGAGGTTGCATGTGAGCAAAAAGCTGGCGAGGGGAGGCGATATGTTTGGATGAGAACATAAACAAAAGCAAAAGGAACATAAACATAATAATATATTTGGCCTCTTGTTTGGCTGCTAGTTGTTCCTCATCTCCCCCTTCTGTTGTAGCAGATTCTCCTGGTATTTGAGTTTTTTTGCATTGGTGACAGATTTTGTTTGGTTTTTAGAATGTGTGTGTTGGAGTTACTCAGAAAACAGGGTGTTGATGCACAACACACCTATTTTGGGGGGGATGTCACTAATGAATTGTTTTGAAAATAGAAGTGTTTCATTTACAAGATTAATGCAAACATTTGGCTCCTGGGATAAAAGGGAGAAACAATTCCCACATTCCGAATGTGGGAAAACCAGCTCGGGGCTGTGCAGTTTGTGGTCCTTGCTCAGCCTTTGGCTGTGATAAGCCCGTGTAATGCTTCACAGCAGTTTTTTAAGTGGTTGATGTAAAATCGTTTCCCTTTCCAGAACCTGCCTCACTCTCCCGGGGGCTGCAGGACGAAACCGCGGCCGCCGGAGCCTCCATCCATTTCTGGTGCGAGGTTGGGGGCAGCCCCGCTCCGGCGCTCTCCTGGCTGCACAACGCGGCTCCCGTCCGGCCCTCCCCGCGGCATTTCCCTGCGGGAAACCACCTGCGCATCTGCGGGGTCACCCCCCAGGACTCCGGCCTGTACCAGTGCGTGGCCAGCAATGGGATTGGGTTTGTGCAGTCCACTGGGAGGCTCCGTGTCCTGCCAGGTAGGAGCACTCGCAGCCCTCAAGAACCCACATTAAGCGTTTATACTCTAATCTTTACTCTCTTTGGGTTTTTTTTCCTTAGATTATGTATTAATTTGTTTCTGACCACTAATCTTGCAAAGAAGGTGCTTTCAGCTGGGTTTTAAGAGATGTAGGGATTTCTGGGGTAGTGTGGCTACTTGATACTTAAACCCTAGATTATCAGCTGCAGTCAAATCAGCTTATGATTGGATTTGATGCGATTTATTCTTAAATAGAATCAGGAGCCTGCTGTGCTGGATGAGCTGGTACTCCTCGTAGTATTGGCTGCTGAGCAGTTAAGCCTGTTCCATAATCAAGTTTACACAACAATCATCAGGTCTGGGGTTAATGCACACTTCCCCTCTATCAGATTGGCAGGATCAGGTACCAGTCGTCTTTTGTTCACTTTTCAGTCTAAGATACCTTCTAATACCCAAAGAAGTTGATTTTTGCTGGCATGAGGATGTTGGCAAAACTGCTGCTGTCCCTGTTCCCTCCCTGTCATGCGTAGCTGAAGCTTTGAACCTTCTCTGGACCAGTTTTGGTTGGTGTGAGCTGTGCAGAGCCTGGCTGAGTGGAGATTTCGTGGCCTGCTCGTGTGTGGAGTGGACTAAGCCAGTCTTGACTGTGCCGAGTTCCTCACTGACAGCCAAATCTTTGTCATTTAGAGAATTTAAAGTGTAGTTTGAGTGTAGGTTTTTATTTATCAGCCTTCTCTAAGGAGGAGTCTCTGTTGATCTCTTCAGTCTGGAAGGGGAGTCTGGAGAGAAGAAATTTTGGTTGAAACGGTTAAAAAGAACCACATGGGATTTTTAAAATTGTATTAACTTGTTGTGGCATTAAGTGTCGTATCCCTCAGCTGAACTCATTCCTTGGTTGTATTTTCCCCCAGGCAAAGACTCTGTGCCCGTCATCGTCTCCTCCCCAGGGAACACCACGGTGGTGGCGGGCGGGGACGTGACGCTGTCCTGCAACGCCACCGGCCTGCCCGCGCCCCTGATCCGCTGGTACGACAGCAGAGGCCTCGTGCTCGGCCCCCCGGCCCAGGTGCTTCACCCTAGAGCGCAGAGGCCGCCCCAGGCAGGTGCCAGCTCGGAGCTCTCCTGCCCCTCGGCGCCCCGGCTGGGCTGGGGCTCCCTGCGCCTCCGCAACGTCACCGCTGAGCGAGCCGGGGAGTTCCGCTGCGAGGCCGTCAACGAGCACGGCTCTGCCCTGTCCACAGCCTTCCTCACTGTCGGTGAGTGCAAACCCAAACCGCCCTCTTGGCTCCCTGGTTTTGGTGAGAAATACCTCAAAATAAGAAATGAGTGGCAGGTGGGTGGGGCGGAGTCTCAGGGAAAGGAAGCGGAGAAATCTTGGGGTTCTTGTCTTTGTGGGCTCTTGTCTTCGGGGTTCATGTCCTCTTCATGGACCAGCTCCTCCCTCCCACCTCAGGCAAAGGAGAAATGCTCTGTGCATTGCATGGACTTGGCACCTTACACGCGATAAAAACTATCCGAGGGTGGCGTTTTTTATTTATTTATTGAAACTGCTACTAGGAAAAGACACTCAAGCAAGATGGGAAAGAGCCTTTCCTCACACTGGAATATTATGTGGCATGAATAACAGGTCTGAGCTCCCCCAGGTTCCCTTCACAAGAATTGAGATACAGATTTTTAGTTACATGAAGTTATTTAAGTTTCTCGGCTCTTTCAGCACCTTGCCTCGGTTCATTTAGCTGAATCCAAGGGAGATTTCAGGTCAGTGGGATTTAAAATGTGGCCCCATGTTTAAAGTTCTTTGGTTAGAGTTTAAAACTCTTGTAAATAACATGAAAAGATGCTTAAAGGTTCACTTAGGAGAAAAAAAAGAGAGAAGAAACCTCAAGAAAGTGATCCCATCATGTAGTTTTATAAATCAGTTATTTTTGGACCTTGCTGAGTGGAAACACGAAACTAAATATCATCCCAGAATTCAGCCTGTGTTAAAGAGAAAAATCCCACTGCTTTGCCTCAGAATTTTATGACGCTGCGTTCAATTTTAATGCTTTGTTTATTAACTTTTATCGGTTTCTAATACGTTGTACTGGCTGCCGATTATGGTGCAGAGGGTGGTTAAGGCATTTGGTTTTGATATAAAAGTCCCTGAGGAGTTTCTGGGAGCTGTTAGGGGTTTAGAGCAGCTCCCAGCCGTGCCAGGGACACGCTCAGACACTCAGCTGTTTGATGAAGAATTCCGGCCAGGTGACACTTCCGAAGCACCTGAGTGACTTCAGCTGGGATTCTGGCATTTCTCTGGTAGCAGGATCAGCTTAAGCACCTCTCAGCCTCAGTACCTGGTCCCGTAATTTCCCTTGTCCCAGCACACAGTGAGAGAGCCCATTTGGCTGAAAAATGTATCTTTTTTTTTTTCCTTCTGCTGGATCCGTTCCAGGCCGTGATTCATTGCATGGTCTTACAGCGGGCAGGACAGCTTCAGCTGCCATCATAGTGAGAAACCACCAAAATGTAAAGTGATGCCTTGGGATCCTGTACCCGCGGCCCTCCCGTCTTCTGAGTCTTTTTTAGACAGTTGTGGGGTTGGCCTGCATGGCAGGAGCTTCCCAGAGCTACTGAACACGAGGTTAAATCTCCAAAATAACTTCATCTAACAGATCTGAAGCAGAAAAATACACTCCAGGCAGTCTGAGTAGCAGGAAAGGGGGTGAAAAATACAAGGAGGAGCAGTTAGTCTATGCAGGTGGGTGCTTCAGGGGTGAAGAGGCTGAAGTTGCTCCTAAGGAGTCTTAGAGAAGCTCTGAGAAGTCCTAAGGTGATTTGACACACTTGCCAGGTGTGGGTGGCATTGAGGTTTCCAGAGGGGTTTCCCAGCCTGGGCTGAGGTGTTTGGAGAGCCTGGGAGCAGGGAGGAACCTCTGGGTGTTAAGGAAGCAGGGAAGAAGTGCCTGGGAATGTGATCTGGTTGCACAGCAGGGACAAAACACGGAGCTGCCGGCACAGCCAGGGCACAGCAGCGGGCTGGGCTCTGCCTGGGGCTGTACCCGGTCAGGAGGGGAGCAGGAGAACAAGCAAAGGTGCTGTGAAACAGCGGGTGGGGAGAGGTTTCTGCAGCAGGAGAGGCTGGGAAGGTGAGGGCTCTTCACCTGCGAAATGAGGCGGCTGAAGGGGACAAACAACAGCGAGCAGTAGAGTCCTGGGTGTTGTGGAGTAACAGCTCTGGAGCCAGGCTGGGAGAGTTGGGGTGGTTCACCCTGGAGAAGGATCTGGGGAGATCTTAGAGCCCCTTCCCATGCCTAAGAGAGCTGGAGAGGGTCTTTGTACGAGGGTCTGGAGTGACAGGACACAGGGAATGGCTTCCCAGTGCCAGAGGGCAGCGATGGATGGGATATTGGGCAGGAATTGTTCCCTGGGAGGATGGGGAGGCCCTGGCACAGGGTGCCCAGAGCAGCTGTGGCTGCCCCTGGATCCCTGGCAGTGCCCAAGGCCAGGCTGGACGGGGCTTGGAGCAGCCTGGGACAGTGGGAGGTGTCCCTGCCATGGCAGTGGAGTGGAACTGGATGGCCTTTAAGGTCCCTTCCAACCCAAATTATTCTAAGATTCTCTGAATACATTCTTTTAAAGCCCAAATTTGGGACATTCAGTCCTCCCGTTGCTGGTGGGATCAGGATATTGGGCGCATGCAGCTTTTGGCCTAAGCTAGCTCAGTGGGATTGGTGTTCCCAGTGGGATTGGGAAGCCGAGGAAGAAAAATCTCCATGGCTGAGGGGAAAGGGATGGCACTGAGAGCACCAGCCAGAAAAAGTTGCATAATGACACAGCAGCAGAGAGAGGGCTGATGTGCTGCGTTACGTGGGTAGTAATTATACCAGAAACTCTGCAAAAAGAGCTTGGATCTGAATTGCTTAATGGGAATTGTTTTCCAAAGCAAAAATACACCAGCCCGGCAGTTGTTGACGACTCCCCTCCCGCAGCAATAAACACAGCGCTGGCTGTGGGTCTGCTGTCACCAGCTGAAACCACAACTCATTCTCCACTCCCAGAGTCCGTGTCCCCTGTGCCAGCAGGCGTCCAACCAAGCCGTGCCCACCCACGTCCTCGGGGTCCACCACGGTGCCGAGGCCCTTCCACCTCCTCCCATTTGTTTCCAATATCGGGCCCTTCCCGTGCTGCACTGACAGCAGAGATACCCTTTAGCTCGGGGCTTGTTCTGGGAGTGTCTGACATTTTAAGGCCATCTGGCGTTGGGGCCATCCTCCCCACGTTGTTCCCTTCTTCCTGTCTCTTGAATTTTGTGGCATTGCTACATAAATGAGAAGAAACAAACAGGGAATGCTTGCCGAGAGCGTGTCTTCAATTTGAAAAGAGAACTTTCCTTCCCAGCTTTTTAAAAAGTGGCCAAAAATAGCAGCCACACTTGCTGCTGGTATTTTAATGGAGGTTTGAAGGAATCTGAGTCAGCCAGGCTAACACTGCCTAGGCTTTACATTACCAAGGAATTTGTTTGTTTTGTAAACCAAGTTCCCTTCATTCCCTTCCCCTTCCAGACCCCGGCACGTAACATAAACCTACACAAATCTGAAAGGACGGACAGGGCTCCGAACATCTGGCTGTCCCGCGGCTGCCGTGTGCAGCCTCGAGGAGCTGCGCTGCTTCCCAAACCTTCTTGCTTCGAGCACCGACGTTTTCTTGTCCTGGATAATCTCAGATGTCCAACCCACCATCCTTTTCCTGCCCGGAATTCTGATGAGCCCTGCATCAACCAAACAGGGCTTTTTTTTTTGTCTTGTGGCCTCTTTTAGACTACTGATACTATATAGACTTTTTTTTTTCATACCAGTAAAAGTAAATAGGATATAGGAGGCTGAAGAAGGATTTCTAGAAATGCGTTGGTATTAAGTTGCATACAGATCTTCCTGTAAACTGAGTTTATTCTCAGCATAAATTTTCAAATGAAGTAGTTGAGTTGTGCAGCTTTCAAAGCTTCTCCAAATTACAGCTAAAACCTCAGAAACTGGGGCTGGAGAATGTCCTCTTGTGTGCATGCCAGTGCAGGCCATGAAAAGTTCCTTGTACCACGGCGTACAAATTACTCTGTTTGTCTCACAAATTTAGCTATATATGTATTTATTTCTTTTAACATGCATTGCCATGACTTAATTCAGTGGAGACGTAGTCAAACTGTGCCTGTAGACCTTGCGTTTCAGGTTTTCTCTCTTCACTACGGCGAAAAAAACACCAAACCAAACAAAACAAACCGAACCCCACTGCTGTGCCCTGAAAAAACACCCAGGCCGCAGCTTGGCACGGGGCGCAGATCTGTGTGGGCACCTCTGGACCTGGCGTTCTGCAGCAGGGCTTGTTTGGAAATGTCACTCTGAGATGATTTAGCGTCCCCTGGGCGTGGGGCGAACGTACGTCATCGTGGGGATGTAACCAGACCCTCCCTTTGCAGTTCCTTCGGCAGCTGGCACGAGAGCAGGAGAAACAGCTCCTCTGGAGCTCGCCCAGAGCGATGAGAGCGCTGGCGATTTGGGTGCAGAAACGGCGTTTTCGAGCTCGCCACCGACAAAGTCGCCTCTGGGTGCAGCCGCGATGGAGAAAGCGTCGAATGCGGCCGCCCCGCCCGAGGCTCCCATCATCCTGAGCCCCCCGCAGACGCCGAAGCCGGACACCTACAGCCTGGTGTGGCGGCCGGGCCGCGCCGGGGGGCTGCCCATCAACGCCTACTTTGTCAAATACCGCAAGGTACCGTCCCCAGCCCCCTGCGGGACACGGCTCCGCGTCCCCGCGGGTTCCTCGAGGGACCGGCAGTGCTGGGGATCACCAGGACAGGGCAGAGAGAACACTGCGTGTAGTGAAAACACAACGTTCCTGTGCCCACACAGCTTGTCTGAGGGATGGTTGATGTTGTCACAAATACTCCATTCTGTCCAGTTGCGAGTGAGATTTATCCAGGGTTTTCTGTCCTTTCTCATTGTGGGGAGTGGCGCTCCAGGGCGTGTTGTGTGCAGCCTCGGTGGGGTTAAAAACGGATTTATGTGAGCAAGCCTGAGTCTGTGTGAGAGCAGCAGGGAAGCTGAGTTTTACCGTAGCGCATCACCGAGTTTGCAGCTCTGCGTCCCAAAAGGACTCAGTTAAACTGCAGTTATCAAATATGAAGGTGAACTAAAACTTGCAGGGCGTTAAAAATGGTGTGTCACCACCGAGCTCTTTTGCTTCACACCACGTGGTGGCATTCCTGGGGTCTCTTGTGCAGAGCCAGGAGTTGGGCTCTGTGATCCTTGTAGGCCGCTTTCCCCTCAGGAGGTTCTGTGATTCTAAAATCAGAACCGAGCAGTGCCTGCATCTGCTCTTCCGAGCAAACCAGTTTTCTGCGTGGCAAAGCTGTTTGATTTATTTTTCATAAGCTTTTTAATCCTCTACATCCTGATCTTGTCTTAGCCTGGAGGGAATGCTTAGATTTTTGACCTGTTGGTTCCTGAAAGCCGAGTGCCAGAGTTTGTTGGTGATAATTTCTCAGCCAAAGGCGGTTGGTTCATGTAAGCCCTGGAAGCTCTGAATGCTTTTTTGACCTTTTTGACGCTCTCCCTTCTCTCACACCAATCCTTTCCACTTTAAAATGTGCTCACTCAAGCGTTTCTCAGCAGTGAATTTATCCTGGTTTTTAGGGTGGTGCTCTCTTTGTGTCATTAAATTATTTTATTGATTTCCCTCTTTTAATAGAGGAAAAAAAAAAGTTGGAGGAATAAAAGCCTTGGAGTGGTTGCTGTAGAAGAAAATAGTTGAACAAAGACCTCTGGCATAACCTTTGATGATCCACAGCGTTTAGATCTGCCTCCAATGTTTTATTAAAGTCTTATATTGTTTAGTAGTTTATTTTTGGTGGAATCTTTGTCTTTTCCTTTGGGATTTGGGGTAATGTTTTCCTGCAAAGGTCAAGCATTAAGAGACTACCCAGAACGTCTTTCTTTTCTTTAACGGAGCTGGTGGTTTCACTGCTACGTTAAAAAGTGTTTTTTCATTTTTGTTTTAAAAAAAAGGAAAACATGCATTGATAAACCCAAATCTTTGGTCTCCCTGCTGACTTTTTTTCCAGCTTTAAGGAGTAACTAAGACATACTTTTTGTTGCCCATTTTAGCCAATTTTAAAATGCTGAAGTACGGGGAAAACTGGGCCAGTACAGGGAAAATCTCCTTCTCATAAGCGTATTGGGTCCAGCCCTTTAGTAGCACGCAGCTGAAGGCTTGAAAATCATTTGGGCTCTTGCAAGCCCAAATGAAAATAAAAAAAAGTGACATGAAAATGAAGTGAAAATGAAAAAAATAAAGGTGAAAACCAAGTGTGTATGTGCGTGGAGAGGGAAAAAATAAGTTTATCCAAGGAGTGGTGTGAAAGTGGGTGCAGAGCTGCCGGTTTGAGTGGGAGCACGTGGAGACTGAGCAGAGGTGGATGCAGGAGAGCAGCAGGAGTGGGATGGGTGGGAGCATTCCTGGGCACTGTGGAGACTGAGCAGAGGTGGATGCAGGAGAGCAGCAGGAGCGGGATGGGTGGGAGCGTTCCTGGGCACTGTGGAGACTGAGCAGAGGTGGATGCAGGAGAGCAGCAGGAGTGCGGGAGCAGTGCAGTGGGAGCGTTCCTGGGCAGTGTGGAGACTGAGCAGAGGTGGATGCAGGAGAGCAGCAGGAGCTCTGAGAGGGGCGGAGGTGCTGGTGTGTGGTGCGGTGGGAGCGTTCGTGGGCACTGACGCGGTTTCTCCCTGCACAGCTGGAGGACGGCGTGAGCGCGGCGGGCGGCTGGCACACGGTGCGGGTGCCCGGCAGCGAGAACGAGCTGCGCCTCACCGAGCTGGAGCCCTCCAGCCTCTACGAGGTGCTGATGGTGGCCAGGAGCGCCGCGGGCGAGGGTCAGCCGGCCATGCTGACGTTCCGCACCAGCAAGGGTAGGTGCAGCACAATGTGCCCTTGTGTCCTGGCCTTCCAGAGACATTTATTTAATGACATCAGGCGTTTAATGACATCTGCTAAGCCATATGTGAAATACTCCGCAATTTATTTGCGAAAGAACAGCCTCTAATAGCTGAAATTGCTGTAGGGCAAACTTGCCCAAGCGTGAGGCTGTTGGTAAGTAGAAGCTGTTAAAGGGTTGATAATATTATTTCTGGGGTGATTGTTAAGGTTTATGCTGTGAGGTTCCTCTTGCTGTAAGAAGTGAAGTTGGGAGCAGCCTGTCCTTGTTGAGGTTTTTTGGAGAATCGCAGAATAAACTCTGCACCATCGAGTTTTCGTGTATCAACAGAGCTGCTCCTGGTTTGCTTTGCAGACACCTCAGTGACAATCTCTGCTGACCAGGAGCCAGCTGTTCTGATAGTTGTGTGCAGACAGCAACAAGCACAACATTCCTAATCAGAGCATTTTTTTTCATTCAAGCTTGGACTCTGGTGCCTGTGCTCTTCAGCACACAAACAAGGAGATAATTTTCATACTACTGTCCAAGAGTGGCTTTTAAGTGACAGAGGGAAGGGTTAGATGGGATATTTGAAATAAATTCTTCCCTGGGAGGGTGGGCAGGCCCTGGCACAGGGTGCCCAGAGCAGCTGTGGCTGCCCCTGGATCCCTGGCAGTGCCCAAGGCCAGGCTGGACAGGGCTCAGATCAGCCTGGCCTGGTGGAAGGTGTCCCTGCACATGGCAGTGGGTGGACCAAGATGAGCTTTAAAGTCCCTTCCAACCCAAACTCTTCTGGGATTCTATGAAGGACAGGATAGGTTCAAATTTTATTAAGAATGTAATGTATTCATGAAATTTGTGAAACCTGCTTAGATCCGTCACCCTATCCATCCTTATCCTCACTCTATCAACCAACAGATCCAAAACTGATGGCCCCCAACCTCTGCAAACCTCCCCCGTGCTAAAAAAAGTCAACAACGCCCTAATTGTGACCCACCCACTCCCCAACTGTGACCCACCCACTCCCCAAACATCTCTGCCTGATGGAACTTTGGGTCCCTCCCAGGCATCTGCCTAACAGCTCAAACCCTGACTGACCTGCTCACCCTGTATAGCCCGGCAGGCACAGCCCCAGCCTGCACCGGCCTCGCCCAGGCACGCAGACATGTCCAGTAGGGCTGACTGATCCCGAACCTGCTCCAAAGGGATCCTCGCTCTTCATCTGCATCTGTCAGCTCGCTGGATGAGGATTCTCCTTTGGCTCCCACTTACACAAAGAAACCTCTAACTCAGGAGTCCTTCTCCTGCTCTCCCTTCACAGTCTGTGTCCTGCCATGAGGCCAAACACCATTCTGAGGGGCACAGTCACCCCCAGCCTGTTCTCAGCCAGCCCCTTCTTGCACAGACCCTCAGAGAACGAGCCTGAGGAGGATTTTCCCTAGAAAACCTCACACCTACCTAATTTTTTGCCCTACACTTTCTCCCTTTATCATCACAGGTCACACCTTCCTCCACGAGTGAGGTTCACCAATCCCCAGGGTATTGTGCCAAACTGTGGCAAAATCCCATTCCACCCATACTTTTCCATAAAAGACATCCTAGTGTTCGTACTCATATTCCTCCTCCTCTTAACCCTCCCAACTGACTGGGGGACCGAGAAAACTTCACACCAGCACAGCCACTTGTCACAGCCCATCATATTAAACCCAGGTGATGTTTCCTGTTCCCTGTCCTGTGCTCAATCCCTGGCAAACTCAGAGGAGTCAGCACTGCCACCCCTACCCTGCTCCGTACTGTCCTGCCATCCCCACTGCCACAGGTCAGGAGCCCTCTCAGCCTTGTGCACTGGCTCCAGCTCCTTCCACAGCATTTTTACTCCTTCTCTAGACGTGGATTTCCGTGTTCAATTTTCCCCACGTGGTGATGTTGTGGTGAGCAGGCTCAGCAGCACAGGCAGGAGCTGGCGGCACCACCGCTAAGCACTGTGGGTGTCAGGAGTGCAGGTGCACAGACACCCACCCACAGCCTGGGCTGGGGTGGGAAATCTCTCCTGCTCTCCCAGAGAAATCCCTGGTTGCTGTCCTGACTGTCCAGCTTGGGATTTGGTGGCACTGTAGCGAGTGCCCTTGTAGGGTGAGCGTTGATGAACAGCGTTTCCTATCCAGGCCCCACACTGATGAATTCTCTGTCCAATCTCCTCAGAAAGAGCATCATCCTCGAAAAACACGCAGGCTCCGTCTCCGCCCGTAGGAATCCCCAAACATCCCATTGTTCATGAAGGCACGAATAATTTCGGTGTCATCCTCCCGGACGTGTCTCGCCACAGCGGAGGTAGGAGAGCAGATGGTTTGTGATTTGGGTGCTAAAAGTTGTGTTGCAAAGAGCTGCATCTGAGTTCACCTGTGCTAATTACTGCTCCAGGTGCTTGCATTGCCTCCTCTGTTTCCTGTTTATTCTGAGGGTGCTCTGTTACCCGGGATATTTCCAAGGATGCTGCTGCCTGTATGTTTGGCTCTCAAAAAACAAGAGAAATTTTCACTTACAACCCATGTTCTTGCTGCTCGTTTTTAAACCTGCAGTTTCTTTTTGCTGAATACTCTGGTTTTGTCTTTCCTTCCACTGAGAAAGAGCCAGAGGAAGAGGGGGAAATGGGAAATGGCTGTGTCAGAGCTTTAAGTTCTCAAAGTGCGTGGTGTCTGTTCTGAATGTTTTCCTGTGGCTTCCCAGGGATGGGCTTATTTCTGATGGTGAGGAGATACAAGCACTTTCCAGTAGGTGTGATGTTTGGCCTGGTTTCCAGTGAAAAGAGCACATTTATAGTCCTTTTCCTCACCCCTGCCTCCCCAGCCTTGAACTCCTTGGCCTGGTTCAGGCAGATTTACTCAGGGGCTGAGATCTCGACGGTATCTAAAATTTGGGGTGAAGCCAGGGGTGAGTGGAGAGGTTCAGTAACACAGGCGAGGAGCTGAGCGTTGTGTGTTTGTGGCAGCACCGAGTGCCAGAGGAGCCACGCAAGGGCCTTTCCTGTGCCTGGCTGCAAAGGCTCAGCTGCTTTGTGCCCCAGAGCAAAGGCTCGAGTGCCGGAGGAGCTGCGCAAGGGCCTTTCCTGTGCCTGGCTGCAAAGGCTCAGCTGCTTTGTGCCCCAGAGCAAAGGCTCAGGGCCTTCGTGCCCCAGAGCTGCCAGCCCGCTCTCCTTGCTCCTCTGCCCAGCGCCGTGTCTGTGAACCCAGGTTGGTTTAGTAAAGCCTCACAGCTCTGAAAACCAGAGTTACTAACACCCCTCTTTCCCTTCTCTCTGTCCCACTGCTGCCTGTACCTTCAGCGAGCTCCGTAAGTACATCCTGGCGCGTGCTTCGGTCGCTCGTCCGTCTCATTTCTCCAGCCCTCGTTAATGCGGATGGGCTGAAGTTTCATTGGGTCTGGGGGAATTTTGGGGGCTTGAAAATAAAAACCATGTTTTTACTGTTCACTTAGTGTGTGTGTCTGTTTCCATGTAGGAATGGTTGGTGTAGTGCAGTATCTTGTAATTTTTTAATATTATATTGATAAATAATCAATTCCTTTGTTGTCTGATCATCCACCCTTTCCAGCAGAGTGAGGGCAGTGGTGATTTCAGGAGGATTTACAATTCTCCTTGTTAAAATGTGAAATCCAACGTAATCATCAGCAACAAGTCTGATCTGTTGTCACCGAAAATTAAGTTTCAGCTGACTCTAATCCTCCGGTAACCGAATTTCCCGTTGCAGTTCCAGAAGCTCCCGACCGACCCACGATATCCACGGCGTCGGAATCCTCCGTCTACGTCACGTGGATCCCCCGCGCCAACGGGGGCTCCCCCATCACGGCCTTCAAAGTGGAGTACAAGCGCCTGGGGCGCAGCAGCGACTGGCTCGTGGCAGCCGGCAACATCTCCCCTTCCAAGCTCTCTGTGGAAGTTCGGAACCTGGAGCCAGGTATCAGAAATTATCTTCTTTCATTACCGCACCCCTTCGGTTTTCTCGTTTTAACTTCTGCTTGGATTACCCCGTTTCTGCTCGATTAGGTTTGGGTTTTGTGTATGGCTCGTTACATGAATTCAAGTTGATTTCTGGCTTTCCAAGCGGAAAAAAAACCCCCACCATAATTTAATACTTGTTCATGTGGAGAGGAGGGTTGTGTATCACTGCTATTTTTAACTTAATTGTCCTTCTAGTGAACACTGAGAATGTAGAGGAAAATGCATTACTGGAAAAAATGTCTGTCCTGACTTCTTCCAGTGTCCAGCCCTGAAAACTCAGGCAAAAAGCACAAGAGGAGAGGGAGTGGATGGTGATGGGGATCCTTTGAAGCATCTTCTCAGTGCCCACCAGTTTAGGGGCTTCCTGAGCTGATGGAGGCATCTCCATCTGTGTGTACAGTAGCCTTGAGCGACTTCCAGAAGCTGTTTATATCCCCACATCAGTCTGTGGAACGACTCCTCTGCTTTTTCTAGCTGGATGTTGTGCAAAAAGCGCTTCCTAATCTGTTTAGTCTCCCCTCGAATCCTCTTTCTCGCACTTGTTTTGCTACAAGGGCTTCTTTCTCCCGCTCCTTCCCTTAAAAGGAGAAATGTACAGGTTCCGAGTGATCGCGGTGAACAACTATGGGGAGAGCCCGCGCAGCGCCGCGTCGCGGCCCTACCAGGTGGCCGGGTTCAGCAGCCGCTTCTCCAGCCGGCCCATCGCGGGCCCGCACATCGCCTACACCGAGGCCATCAGCGACACCCAGATCATGCTCAAATGGACGGTGGGTGCGACAGCCTCCTGCTCCCCTCACCGTTTGTGCTGCTGGGGCTGTTCAGAGTTGAGGGTTAGGAGCTGTTTGTGAGTGCTGAGCGGTGGAGAGGATCGTGTTCCTAGGACGGGGCTGAGACGCTTCAGTCCGGATGGCAGAGCTGGGGGAGTTAATGGGACATGTGCCTCTCCAGCCCTTTACCCCCATTAACAGACCCTTTTTCCCGCTCAGAGGCAGCCCTGTCAGTTGTCTCCCAGCTTCCTCCACCCCATTCCCCTTCCAGCTCCCCCGGGACCCCACACACCCCTCCTCGGGTTACGCCAGATGTGCCCAACCGGCAGCGCCAGTGAGGGGCTGCAGCCGCCCCAGTCCACCTGCTCTGGCACAGACATATCTGAGGCACCAGTGGGCTTAACTCTGTCCCGAGCCCTGTTCATGCCGTGAGCTGTGAGCGAGTTGGCTCCGTTTCCTGCAATTCCTGCTGCTTTTGTCAATCCAGGCTGGGGTGGCTGCGAGCGTGTTTCAAACCCGCCGTCTTCCCTCACATCCAGTGGAGGTTTCATGTTAGAGAAACATTTTCCTTTCCCCTGTTACCTCGTCTATTGTAAACAAGTACTTTAAAGTCCTTATTGAAACCCACAGAAATTCTTCGCTCTTGTTTTGAAATCTAACCCCCTGGTATACTTTGGAGGATTTAATGTGTAGAGTTCCCAGTGTTAGTTTGCTCTGCTAGCTCAGCCTTAAGAGATGTTAAGGATAATAAACTTAAAATAACCTCCAGTTCCTCAGGAGGCTGCATAACTTAAAGTAAAAGATTCTTGAGCTGATTTTTAGAGTGACCTTAACTCTTTCTGAAGAGTTTTACGGTTTTAAATTTTCCATTGCCATTAATCATGCAGATTTTCAGGCTGTGCGTGGTCAAACCCTAACTGAGGGTTTGGGAAGTGATGTGGGAGGAAAGTGTCGGCCCAAGCTCGGTCTCTTGTCCCCATCCTACTCTCTGGCTACTCCGAGGAGTTCAGTCACCTTTGCTTTCACAACCTGATTAAAAATATTCACATTTCCAGCGGCTGAGATACTCGGCGATAACAACTCAGTTAAAATTTTTTCCTCTCTCATGCAGTTTTTACAATTCCTTTGCAGTACATTACATCGAGCAACAACAACACGCCCATCCAGGGGTTTTACATCTACTACCGGCCCACGGACAGCGACAACGACAGCGACTACAAGCGGGATATCGTGGACGGTACGGAGGCGGGAGCGCGGCTCCACGGGGAGGGACGCGGTGTAGCCGTGCTGGCTGTGTTTATATGAAACCTAAACTGCTTTTCCCAAGCAAAGCCTTTACGATACATCTCCCAGGAGGAGCCATCTCAGCTACCTGACGTCAGGTTTTGCCCACACATGAGCTGGGCTCTTCCTGCTGAAGCCTCCTTGACATGGAATTTTGAGGAATTAAATACTGGGTTTAAGTTTGGCTCCTTACAGAGCTGCAAATCCCTAATGAACGTCTATTTAAACCGGTGTAGCTTCGAGATGTGTCAAGAGCAAGCAGTGTAAATGAGGTTTAACCCAGGATAAAAACATCTGGGTTACAGGCTGAACTAACAGCTTGCTGGCTTTTAAAATTGTTTACCCCAGCGTGGCCTTTCTAAGCGGGTAGTACCTTGTTTGTAATTGCCCTTCTCTGCTCTTACCTCGCCTAATCACTTCTCCTGCTATAAGGAAGTTGCTTTTAGCCTCGAGTGCTGTAGCACTCTGCACATGCAGGTATGTTTGTGCTTCATTTCGCCTTTTAATCAAGTTATTTTTTTCTCCCTGTGCATATTAGATCATCATTTTCCTGGAAGAAGTTATTAGATAATGTCTATATTAGTCCAGAAGTGGAAAACCCTTTTAAAAATATTTTATTTAATGTCCTTATTGCTCGGGCCGAGCAAACGCAGTGATCTCATTCTGGCCCGATGACGTTAATTATTTTTTTCCCCCTCATTTATTCAGTTACAAGAGGAATGGGCCTTTATTTTGAAAGTTTTCCCCTGCCAGACAATACTGCACACAGTACTTTGATGCATGACATAAGCTTTTGCACACTATAAAGCTATTAAAGATCCAGAGTTTGAGCTCAGAGGCTTTAAAGGACCTTGTGCAGGCTGCACCTTCATCTGCAAATGTATTTTAGCCGCTGCTAGACAGAGCTTGTGTGTTTATAAATCTTATACACTGAGCAGTTAGTTGTTTAAGTGGGCTCCACTGTGCTGTGAAATTAGCTTGTTTCGGGGTTTTTTTCCGAGCGTGTGTGTATTGAACTCTTTGTGGCAGTCTGAAACCATTAGCAGCTGCTCCGCTCTGCCAGAGCCTGCAACAGAAATCACTCGGTGGAAAGATTTAAACTTCAGCTTCTCTTTACTGTGCTCCCCTAAATTAGCTTTTCAGGAGGAAAGAAGGAAAAAAAAAAAAAAAGGAGAGAACTATTTTCAATTAAGTTGTGATTGGAAGCGCTTGATGTGAAATATGTAGAGGAACATGTGACTTAAGGTATTTTCGCCATAAATCACTTGTTCTTTACTTTTTTTCCCCTCTGTTACCTTTGAATTAATCTGGGGGGTTTTTTTTGACAAGGAATTTTATCTTGAAATGACTGCATGAGTTGTGGAAAAAGTGTTGTGATGCCTGTGCTCGCTGAGTGCTTGCCGCAGGCTTTCCTCACCGCTTCCTGTTAAGTCTTGTCTTTCGAGACATTCAAAACTCCGCAGAAACTTTTTTTTCCCCCCTTATAAATGCCGCTAAAGGCAAAATCAGATTTTATTTGAAGGCAAAAACAAGAAAAAAGCTTGACTGTGATGGCTCCTCGGTATCTCTCAGCCGCTTTAAGCAAAAGCAAAAAAAATCCCCCCTGTCCTGCAGCGATGATCTGCATTTCTCTGTTCCTGCTCCGAATTTCTCTGTTTCGAGGGTCCTGGAGATTGAATTTTCAATGTAAATGCAGTCTGATGTCAGTTGTTTAAATGTTTTCCCTTGCTAATGGTGCACGAAGAGGACAGTTAAAGTGCCTGTACTGATTCCAGTCCCACTAATGGTTTGAAGCGGAAACCTAAAACCTGGTGTAGTAATTACCGAAAGGAATGCTTGGGGGTGGGGGCGCCGGGAAAAGCCAGCCGGAATCTTGGGAAAAACCTGCGATTTTAGGGAAAGGCCGTTCCAGCTTCAGCCAGGGACATGGAGCTGTTCGCAGACCTTGGGGCAGCCCTGCTGGGGTGTCCAGACCTGGGCTGGGGTCCCCAAGGAGCTCCAGCAGCGTCACGGTGACAGCCCCTGCCCGCCGAGCACGCCCGAGCCTTTTTATTAATGCTTCAATCAGTAGGTGGTAGACAGTTCCTTAGAAACAGTGGAAACAGTTCGAGGTGGTATTTTCCAAGAGGGATTAAGAGCACTCAAACAGTTAATTAAACTCCCTAAAAAAAAATTTAAAAAAAGAAAAAATAAGGGTGGCTGTTTAGTAAAATTTGTCACAAGCCCGTGAAAGTAAAAACGGGGAGTGATTTATCCTGAAGTGCTCGGTGCTTCAGGAGGGTGTCCAAATGAAATGCTGGCCGGGGGCCAGAGATGACAAAACCATCCTATTAGAGAAGATTGCTTGGCTCGGGCTCGGGCTCGGGCTCCACAGGGGCAGTGGCACCGGGACAGCCTTGCTGCGTTCCCAGGATGGTTCATAAAATGCACATTCAATTATTTGTGGTTTCAGCCAAATTGAGCAGCCCAGATGTGCCCTTCCTGCACGACACCAATGGCTGTGGTGGTACCTGCACGTCAAGGGCTCTGAGAAGCTCTGCCCACAGGTTTTTCCCTCGTCCCAAGCTTTCCGTGCCAGTTTTCCTTGTTATTTGCCCGGTGTGCTGTAAATAGGCAGCATAATCCACCCTAAACCCATCCCTTTGGCAGTTCCATGTTTGGGGTGCACAGGGCTGCTGTTGAATTTAAATGCACACCTGTGGGCACTTGGACGTCTGGGTTTTGAGTTTAGTGAGTTCTGCTTTTGTAGAGAAAGACTTTCTTTAAAAAATCAATTGAAAACACTGAAAAAACCCCTCACTTTAATTCATCAAAAGGCCCTTCTAATAATCAATTTCGCAGGATAACGCAGGTCTTAGAGATTCAAGGAATAATTTGGGAGGGACATTAAAGATCATCTAGTTCCACCCCTCTGCCAGGAGCAGGGATGCCACTCGTGGGCTGTGGTTTCAGCTCAGTCCGTGACCTGTTGCTGAAGGTTTTTGTGCAGGCAGGGCAAGCTGCAGTGCCCCTGCACATGGCAGAGAGGGACCCTGTGATGCGCTCGTCCATAATTATGTCTCATGCGAGTGACTGAACTGCGGCCGATTGGCTTTTCTCCCCGCACAGGTACCAAGCAGTGGCACCTGATCAATCACCTGCAGCCCGAAACTTCCTACGACATCAAGATGCAGTGCTATAACGAGGGCGGGGAGAGCGAGTACAGCAACGTGATGATCTGCGAGACCAAAGGTGAGGCTGCGGGGCCGAGCCGAGGGACGTGAGAGATCCGCTGGGGGAGATTTTTGTGCAGCGCCAAAGTCAGCTGCGATGATGACCGTAATTTGCTGGAATGTTTCGGAGGATTGTTTTGTCTTCCGAAGCTGGGATTGTTTGGAACATATGGAAAGCGATCCGTTGCACTCCTGAGGCTCTCAGCAGAGCTCTGCAGCTCCGCCTGCCCTCGGAGATAGCGCTGCTGCCTCCGCGGTGCTGATGGCCTCTCCCTAGGAGACAACCATGCGCCTGAAGATGACAGAATTGATTTGTACGTCTGTTTTATGTCTTCAGGGCTCCGTGACACGTTGTGTAAGTGCAGACCACAGCAATTGATGGCTGTGTTGGCTGCCTCCATCCCTAATCCTGCATGCCTCTGGCACAAAGTTTGTACTGTTCTCGGGAAGTGTCAGATATGGCAGTCACATTTATTTTGCGAAGAATTCCTGTCTCCTTTAATCTCTAAAACCAAGTAAGGCTGTAAAGGGAAAATGCAGACAGTAAACTTCAAATGCAGTGCTATGAAAAAATGTTTGAGAAAAAAAAAAACAGAAAAAAAGCCCTCTGGGAGCGGAAGCATCAAAATTCAGCGAAGTGAGTAGTGAAACCTTTGAAGGAAGGAGTAGGAGCTGCAGGGCTTCAGGGCTGCACACACAGTTGGTCTCCCTCCTGCGAGGAATGTAACTTTCTTCTCTAATTTTAAAATGGGCGAGATGTAATCTGTCATTCACACTGCCTCTTCCTTAAAATTTATCTCCCCCAGGCTCATAAGGGTGATCCAGCTTATCCAACAAATCTGCATGGAGGTGATTGTATCTCCCTGACCAGCTTCCCTCCTAAGCCAGGCACCTCTTTTAGGTTTTTAGTGTCAAATGAAATAAATCTGAACTGTGGTGTACTGGGAATTAATGTAAATGCAATTCCTGGGTTAAACCAGCATCTCATTTTCCGTGATTTTCTGTCCATCTCTTGGTTGATCTTCAGCCGTGTGGTTTGGAAAGGGGGTTAGCAGGGTTCACATCAGATAAGAGCAGGTCATCTGGCAGAGCCCGGGCGAGAGAAATGCGTCTTGTGGTTTTGCCTGACCTCAGAAGTGGAAAGATTTGCGCTCTTTCAAGTTGAGAGTTGGAGCAGTTGCAGCCGTGGCCTCGTTAAAGTCCCGGTGACCTCAGGGAGTGGGTGAGCAGGCGGGATAGGCACCATTTTCCAAGGCAAACAGTGATTACCCAACAGGAGCTGGCGTTCTCCTTGCAGGATTCCATGTTGGCTTGGAAGCTTTCTTTGTGAGGCATCGGGAAGGCTCAGCAGTGATTATTTTCATTTCGTAGTGAAAAAACACATTTAGAAAACGCATTCAGTGGATGAACACGTCCTTGTCTCTGCTCCCCCAGTGAAACGCACGCCGGGAGCGTCGGAATATCCCGTGAAGGACCTGAGCACGCCGCCAAGCCCCCCCGAGCGCGCCGGGGGTGGCGGGGCCGCGCCCGCCAGCGGCCCCGTGCGCAGCAGTGACATGCTCTACCTGATCGTGGGCTGCGTGCTGGGCGTCATGGTGCTCATCCTCATCGTCTTCATCGCCATGTGCCTGTGGAAGAACCGCCAGCAGAACGCCATGCAGAGTGAGTGGGGCTGCATCCTTTTCACAAGGAAAACATTACCAGAGTAAAATTAGGGATATCTGTGCTGGATTTTATGGATGGGATGCAGTTTCCTGTTATGAGCCAACATTTCCGTGGAGACTTGTGCTTCCAGGTGTGCCTTAGGTGCAGACTTGGGTTTCTGGGAGCAGCAATGTCTCCATTTCTTCACACTGGTGCTCCCTGTCCTGCTGCGTCCCTGCAGGGCTGTGCTGCAGTTTCACGCAGAGAATGGTGTGGGAAAGGCCTGGGCAAAGTTTCTGCAGTTTGTGTTGAACTCTGAGCCCCTGCACGGGTCTCTGATGGTCGCAGAGGCAGAATGTGTGTAATCGTAAGCACTTGTTAAAATCGTGGGGGGATCTCTCCCTTTCTCGAGTGCATCTGGAAAGAAAGAACTCGCAGCTCCAGGACAAGCCCCTTGTTACCTCTCAGTCCCTGCACAATGAGATTGTGGCACTGAATGGCCAAGTCTGCTAGAGAGGTGTTAATAAGGAAAACCTGTTCATTAACGAGCAGGAGCCTGGAGCAGGAGCTTTGCAAGGTGCTCTGCACCCAACAAACTGGAGCCAGCAGAATCTCTGTGCTGGCCTTTTCTGCTCCTTGTGCATATTTATGCAGCCACAGCAGCCTGTGGCTATTTTCTTTTTTTCTACTCTCCTACAGAGAGAAATGAAACAAAACTTATTGCAAGATAAGAGATTGTCTTCAGCTGCAGCCCAGAGAGATCTTGTGGGAGCAGCTTGTAGCAGAGGGTGATACAAAAGGCCTGGTTTTAGGATGCTCTCGTAGTGATTGACATCAGCCAAGTCCTTCCAGAGCAGCATTTCTGGTCTGCTCTCCAGGATGTGGCTGTTTTCCATGTCTGCATTTGTATGCTAAGCACTTGGATATCACAGTCAGTTCACAAAGGCTGGAGAAAGAAAAAATAAGTCCTTTATTTTAAATGCTCGTTTAGCTTCTCATTTAGCAATGAAAGTGCTTTCAGCAGTAATGTCTTCTGCAGAATACGACCCTCCTGGCTACCTCTACCAAGGGGCAGAGATCAACGGGCAAATGATCGAGTACACGACCCTGCCCGGGACCAGCCGGGTCAACGGCAGCATCCACGGGAACTTCCTCAGCAACGGCCTCAGCAACGGCTGCCCCCACGTCCACCATAAAGTTGCCAACGGTGTGAACGGCATCCTGAGCGGAGGAGGAGCAGGACTGTACCCAGGACACACCAATTCCCTGTCCAGGACACACGTGGACTACGAACACCCCCACCACCTCGTGAACGTAAGGTCCCACGCCGGGTGGGAGGCTCAGCCCAAACCCTGGGGTTTGTTCAGGGGCTGTGGAAGCAGAGTTAATGCGGGCGGGGGAATGCTCATCCATTGATAACAGCCAGTTCCACTGAATTCCTTATCCCAGAGGAAGCAACTGGGCTGATAATTGTGATACAAACATCATGGTTTTCATTTGAGAATATCAGATGACAGCAAGAATTCCACTTACTCTGGGAAATCTGCCTCTGCCCTCCTCCTAACAGCATGTAAGCTCTGAGAATGCCTCAGTGCTGGGCTGAGATACTTTACTCGTACATATGGTATTTCTCAATCTCCAAGTTAAATACATTTAATTATAGCTGCTTATTCTGCAGCTTTATGGATCACCCGTTTTTCCCCCACCTGTTTCAGATCTGTAACTCTGAGCAATGCTATTAATTATGGCGAGGCACGAATGGCGCAGGAGGTTCCATGGAATGAAGTGCCCCATACATCTTGAGCTGCAGCAGCGCAATAACGCTGCTGCTTTTTTTTTTTTTATTTTTTTCCAGTCCCCTGTTTGTGACTGTTGAGACAGGCTCGTTTTTTGTTTTGAAATTGAAAATAAAATTAAAAACTAATTTCAGTCTGCGATCCAGCTTTTGTGTGCTGTGGAAAAATACTTCATTTGCTGAAACGTGTCCTGTTTCCAAGAGAGAATAATGATTTCATTATTGTCTATGGAAACAGATGGCTTGCATTCAAACTTACTAAACTTACTCAAAACTGTGAACATTGCCCAGGAAAACTGAAAGAAAAAGTTCAAAAGTCTGAATAACCCATGCTGTTTCTGGAGCAAAAAAACGGGTCTATTGTTTGTGTTGGTAATTGAGCACAAGCACTTCATTTTATTGAACAACAAATTAGCACTTGCACAGTAGTTGCCACTTCAGTTCCCTCCAGTCTGAGCCCAGACCAGGCAGTTCTTCACCCCACTCTGCCCTTGCCCTACCCGTGTAGCAAGAAGTGCCCACTTTTGGTTGTTTTCAAGAGCAACCAAGACCCAAACTGGGGTTTTTTGACCTGTCCGACCTCCCAGTGGGTGAAACTCTCCAAAAGTCTCCAAGCCCTCAGGGAGGGAGCTTTTCCAGTGCTCGAAAGCTTGTCAGGAAGAAGCCTGGGAGTTTGCATTGATGTTTTTTTCCCTTCTATTTTTATTTTTTGGGGGGGAAAGAAGGAAATACGTGTGTGATGACACAGGGCTTGGTGGCTGGAGCTCCTCCGTGCCGTGAGGTGTCCGCCCAATGCCGCTCTCGTGCTGGGAACAGGTGGCCGGGCTGAGTTTTTCTTTCCCCACTCGGTTCTGTAGAAAGTTTGAGTCACACGATGTCACACGATCTCTGCCCGTGGAGAAGGGCTGGGACTGGCACGGGGGCGAGGCTGCAGAGGAACAGGATGTTCTGAGCCTCGTTAGGTCGCTCTTTATTGTTTCAATGATTGGGCTAAATGAGCAAGGGAGAAACTGGCCAGGATGGCAATCAGGACTAATCAGGCATTTCCTCAGTGCTCCCTATCCCTCAAAAACTTCAGGATAGGCTCTGTTTCTGCAAAAATGGGGATTGCTAGAGGTTCCCTGCCACTTGAACTGCCAAGAGCCAGGTGAGCATTCCCAGGCCGGCTCCCTCCTGGAGCCCGGCGCGGAAGCCTGGCTCTGCAGCCCCTTGGAGTGGCTCCCGCATCACTGTCTGCCTGGTCCCTAACAATGAGGTATGTGTTAATCTGGGCATTTCGACTGGCTTGTAATGGCCCCGTTAGCCAAAACCAACAACACAAAATCCCTCTCACCCGGAGTCATTGCTGGCTGAGGAATTACCCCATCTGTGCAAATACCAAACGGTTCAAAAATCAGTGTAGTGAAGTAAACTGATCTAATCGGAGTAATTACAGGAAAGTGGGATGGGTTTGTATGTGACATCAGCCCTCCAAATTTAATCCTCTGTCTCCCTAAACAAGCCTGGTGTGCTAATGAACAGCAGTTCGCTCTCGTGTCTGTCATCAGCGTTAAAAATAAATATATTTACAGTGTGTTTATTAAATTAAACCTCAGCATGTTAAGCTGAAAACAGACCAGGGAAATGACCACATACTTGTCTAAGCTGCAGTTATTTACTTTTCCCTGACACACACACACTGGCAAAGCCCTCCCCGGCCTGTGGACAATGGCTCAGTGTTGCCGTGCCACGTACAGCCCGGAGCAGGGCATCGATAACAGGATTGGGAAACTGAGTCAGAGAGCTGAGCTGCCTCTCCTGGGTGTCCCAGCAGTGATTTGATTTCTGATCATTTGTCGTTAATCCTTCCTGCTGCAGGGCGGTGGGATGTACACGGCGGTGCCGCAGGCTGACCCCTCGGAGTGCATCAGCTGCCGGAATTGTCGGAACAACAACAGGTGAGGAGCTACCTGCAGGAAGGCAGAACCTGCTGGGGGACAGCTGGGGCTGGCAGAACCTGCGCTGGAGTCCTGCCTGGCACGAGGAGCTCCAGGGATGAGCTGGGGAGCAGTTGAGGATTGTCCCTGGGACAGAATAAAACAAGTGGTTAAACCCCCAGAGCTCACTCGGAGTTGTTGAACCCCCAGAGCTCACTCGGAGTAGTTAAACCCCCAGAGCTCACTCGGAGTTGTTAAACCCCCAGAGCTCACTCGGAGTTGTTAAACCCCCAGAGCTCACTCGGAGTTGTTAAACCCCCAGAGCTCACTCGGAGCTGTTAGACCCCCAGAGCTCACTTTGAGTTAAACCCGCAGAGCTCACTCGGAGTTGTTGAACCCCCGGAGCTCACTCGGAGTTGTTAAACCCCCAGAGCTCACTCTGCTCAACGCGCTCCTCTGATGCTCTCCAGGAAGTGAGGCAGGTTGGGCACTGGATTTTTTTTAAAAATCCTTATTTCCTGTGTTATCTTCAGTTTTGAGATAACAAAATCATTCCATATGGAGCTTGTCAAATGGGATTTAATTGGTCTTCTGTATTTTACACTTCCTGACAGTCCCTTAAGAGCACTGACCAACTCACCCCTCTGCTTTCACAATGCTATTCTTTGTAAAATGTGGGATTTGAAGCTCTTGAGGCCTTCAGGAGGAGTTTGACCAGCCATTGTCAGAGTGGGATACAATTTTTTTTTAAGGGAAAGAGGATTCTTGTGTAGAATAAAGGAAAATCTGTGTTGTAGCCGGGAGTCGGAAACCTAATAAAATTGTTAAATTTTTCACTTTTGGAATGAATATCCTCCTAGGCTTCTGACTAAATCTCCAGTTATTTTAATGATTATAAATAGGGCTGAAAGTCAGACAAGCTGGGCTACTCTGGCAAGTTCTGGGCTTTTTTTTCCCAATCATCCTTTGATTTTTCCTCATTGTTAAAAACTTCAGCTGCCTTTAGTTGTGCATCTGGATAAGCTGAGCTGAAATCAATCAGAGAATCGTTGAATATTCTGAGTTGGGCCCACAAGCATCGTGGAGTCCAACCCCCGTTGAACAACAAAGCTGTTGTTGAAGGCAGGAAATGCATTCACTTTATTTTCGTGGGTTTACTTTTTAAAATACAATTTATAATAGGCGTTGAATCCTTTTTCCTTCCATAAATATGACAGTGTAGTGCTGACAGGTGGAGCTGGGCACACCTTGCCTGGACCAGGTCTAGGGAAAGCCCAGTCAGCCCTCACAGAGCAGTGCTGTGCTTTCGAGCAGCCTGTGCAGCAGCTCTCACCACGATGCCTGAGGCTCGCAGCAATTTGGAACACGCCATGTGTGTTACACAGTAATTAAGAGCTTGCATTCCAGTGTTAAACACATTTAATTTTTTATTTGCTCTTTTTTTTCCCCCTAAGAAAGCGAGGGAAAGAGTTCCGTCCTCTGCAACTGCGCTGCTCCTCCCAGCCCGGTCATCAGCAGGGCCTGAACTTTGAGTTTTCACAGCCCCGTTCTATATTTGACTGCTTGATAGAGAAACAAGTTGTCCCTTACAGCTGCCTTAGCCCGGAGGGGATCATTAACCCCGGTTTGGCAGGAGCTGCAGAGCCGGGAGCGCTCCCGGCGCTGGGGGAATGGAAGGAGGACATGGGAGAGGGGAGTGGAGAGGAGCAGGACGTGCCTCAGCATTACACCAGGGAGCTGGGTGTACGGCCAGGGTGAGCAGGAGGACGAGGAGGAAGGCCTGGTGGGTCGGTGCAGTCAGCTCAGTAGGGTTTGGGAATTAGGGCTGGGGTGTTTTCCCCATTTGTTCAGCCTCATTGCACAGGTGAGGGTTGTGCCCCCACCCCGGCTCTGTTGGTGGGGAGAGAACTTGTTCCTTGTCCCACCCTGGAATCATCACAGCTCGTAATGAAATCAGGCAGTTCTCCCTGCACCCCCGAGGCAGCAGGGGAGGGAGGTTCAGGCGGTCACACCTCTGCCAGGGTGAGGGCTCCAGATCCAGAGCATGGCCCCAAAATTCCTCACTGTTCCATTTCCACTGAATTCCTGGAGCTGTTGCCGATTTGGGGCGAATTCAGCAGTTCTGTGAATTGTGACCACGTGCAAATGAATCCTAAAGGTTCAGCGTTATTTCATGGCTGTTCTCAGCAATAGCCATCTCGGAGCAGGTTTTATTATTCCAGTGCTGAAATCCCTGAGTCTTCTGTTTAAATTAGCACTTTATCCCTCATAACTGCCCGTGGAGCCTTGCCAGAGGGAGAAGCTGCTGAAAACTGGAGACCTGCTTTGCTATTGTGGACAAAGCCTGTGGTTGACGGGATTGAGAACTGATCTTTTTTTCTTCTCTTGTGCCTTTGTGCTAAAACTCTCAAGACACCTGATGTTTGCAGAGGAATTTACGCTTTTGCAGATCTCTCTCCTTTGCAAAATCGCTGTGTTTTGATCAGAAATCTGAAATGCACAATTCAAATGTAGGCGCATCAGTTTGTTTTTCCATGTTTTTCATCTAAAATACGAATTTTTTTTTAAATTATAGCTTGGTAGGGTTTCAGTATTGAAAGTTGATAGAAAATGTGTTTTCTGCAGCAGGGATTTTCCATCACTCTTCCTGCACACTCTGCTCTGGATATCCCCATGGCTAGTTTCCATCAAAGTGTGGTTATGGAAGCTTAAAAGGCTGAACTGCAGTGTTGAAACATCCTTCAAGCCCTTACAATAATACCGAGAGCTACACTGACCTCTGTATCTTTAAGAAGAAACCCCCAGAAACATGCAAACCCAAACATTTAGATGGGTTTCTCTGAGTCCTTTTTTTTCTAAATAATGAGTGAGTGCAGTCAAAACCTCTGTGGAGAGAAAGGCAAACTAATAAATGGATTTGTTTGAGGACCAGATGTGTTTCATGTGGATTCTCCAGTGGCTTCTGTGGTATTTTGGTACTTGGAATAATGATTTTGGAGGCGGTTACAGGAGGGGAAGGACAAAATAGGAGAGCGAAGGTTGAAGCTTGGTGCTGCTCCATCCTCACGGCTTCAGGGAGGGGAGTGGGCTCCAGAGGGAACCCCTGTGTCCTGTTTGGGCTGGGCAGGTGAAGCATTTGCTGAGGGGAAGCTCTCTGCAGTTCCTCCTGTGCAAGTTTATTTGTGGTGTTGGATGTGTTGTTGCTCTTTCCTTTCTGGCAGTATTGATCCCGGGTTTTGATCAGGTTTCAGGTATGAGCCGAGGCTCTCGGCAGGGCTGTAGGACAGGTCCCTCCAGTGTGTCGGTTTTTGTTATTGCCATGACTTCTTTAATGGCATAAAAGTGGTTTCTGGGACTTGGGCAGGACTTAACCGAGACTGCCAAGCTTAACATGTCCTGGTTTTAAACCCTCCTGAGCTCCGTGCTGCTGCTGTTGACGTCAGCTCTGCTGGCTGCTGCCTTGGCACTGCTGCTGTCCAAGTCCATCTTTCCTCTTTTTCCAGCAATTTTCCACCTGCTCTGTTCAGTTTTGGGCCAGAGTCAGTCTGGAGCAGCACTGGCTGAGCCAGCAGCCAAGCAGGCAGGTTCCAGGGATCAATTTTTGTATTTCCAAATGCCAGCCCTCAGCAGCCCCAGGGATGATGCACAGCAAGAGCTCGGGGCTGATCCCTGCGAGCAAAGCAGGGGCGGGATGGATTTACAGCTGGTAGGGAAAAAAGAGGAGGATGCTCAGGGTTGTATCTGCACCTGAAGCCTGTTCAGCTTTCGAGGGAGCATTTTGAGGTGTCACTGGAGGCTGTGAACGCTCTCCATCCTCATTTCCCTGCGTTTATCTACAGATCCATCTCTGTCCTGCGCTGCATCATTTTGATGTGTAGTTTCTCAAAGTTTGTGGCAGCTGCACAAATGAAGCTTTTACTTTGGGGTAGTTACGGCTTTCTTATGTAGGAATTGTTTATATAAATGTGCCCTGAGGCCAGATGGTTCATGGGGCTGCAGACACCGAGGTGTTTTCCCTCGTGCCACAATGGTATGTGTGTCAAAGTCCTGCTCTTTTTTGTTTAAAGCATAAATACCTCAGCTGTAACAATTGATTCAGCACTTTAACTTCAATTCCACAGCTTTACGCAGGTATTACAGGGCCACAGTCTTACACAGCAGAAGGAGGGGGTTAAATTTGATATATTGCATCTATTTTTCTAATTTGCATCCACTCCAGTAACACTTAGTATTTATTTTCCAAGGTACTTAGGCTTGCTGCTTGGGTTTCAAATTTGAGCTCTTTATCTTGGCAGTGAAAACATGTTTTATGGAGTTGCTTTGATGGAGAAATGGACTCACAAGTCAGGTCATTGGGTCTCAATCAATGGGGGAAGGAACTGAGCGTGTTTTGAATGTTTTCAGCTGTCTGCTGGGAGAAAAAAAACCCACTCGACCCTTTTCTTAATGTCAGACTCGCTCCACAAATATATTTAAAACTGACTTGATAAATGCTCTGATTGTTGACGTGGTAAAGCACTTCAAAGTCGCATTTTCTCAAGGAAAGGGGTGGGGGGAAGAAGCCACTCTGAGTAACGTTGGCCTCTGTCCCTCCTCCCGCAGGTGTTTCACCAAAACCAACGGCACTTTCGGCAGCAGCGCGCTGCCCGTGGTGCCCCTCGGAGCCCCCTTCCAGCAGGACGGAGTGGAGATGAAGCCCCTGAGCCCCCACGTCATGGTGGCCATGTGCCTGGCCTCGGCCAGCCCCGAGTGCAGCGCCCGGCTGGAGGAGGACGGCGGGGACGGCGCGGAGCAGCCCCTGGCCCCGCGGCCCTGCTGCCGGGAGGGCTTGAGCCAGCTCTCCGTGGAGTGCGTGGACGGTGAGGCACCCACAGAGGGTAGCACCTGGCTGGGATGCTGGGAATGCTCTGTAGGACACCTGCAGGGAGCTTAATTCATTGTGGAGAAGCTCGTAATTAAACCCTTAATTAATTAAGAGCGGGCTTTGAGGAAGGGGAAGCGTCCCGCCTTTCCCATCACGGAAAGCGGGAGCAGGGCTGCTCCGGTGCCTGGTCCTGTCACGCCCTTGTGATGGATACTCCAAAAAGGGTTCACTGAGCACATCAGGAGGCTGTGACTGATGGATGCTGCACGCTCAGGCATTCCAGAGCCATCCTGGAGGCAGGAGCTGGCACGGGGAGAGGGCTGGGCTGACCCCCTCAGCGGGAGCAGTGCTGGGACAGAGCCTGTGCCCTGTGCATGTGCCTGGTATGGTGGCAATGAGCCTGAGCCCAAAGAGCGTCATCACCCACTGGAATTAGGAGTTTTTGGGGCACGTGGGTCTGTAGAGCTGACAGAGAATCCCCTGAAAAACCCGACACAACCACGCGCCCTGCTCTTGCTTTGCAGGCGGCGGCTGCGTGCACTCGGAAACGTCGAACCACATTTTGAGCTGGAGCCCCCTCATTCTTCAGCCTGTTTCCAAGGACTGTAAGGAAAAACCAGGATGGAGTTCATCCGGAGTCACCCTAAATGGTTCTGGGGACCTTCGTCAGCTCCAGCTGCGGGAAACCTGAGGAAGTGACCGTTGTCCCCACTTAAGGCCAGGAACTGCACCGCAGCGTCGCTGAGAGGGAGTGACGGGGGGATGTTAATTATAACAGAGAGAGTCACTATTTATTTTTTGTAGTAGTGTCATATGAATGTATCTTGGTTTCAAAATGGTTGCCTTTTTATATTATTTATGCCTTGAAATCCCTTTTTTTTTTTGTTGTTGGTTTTTTTTTCTTCCCCCCCTCCCACACACCACAAAACTAGCCTGGTTATGTGTATAAAAAAGAATTGTAATAATATAAAGAATGCGGATGGGAAATGTGGAGTGTGTTTCCGTGGCATTTCACCAGTGGGACGAGCGCTTCCGAGGAGCCCAAGAGAGGGATTTAAGCAGGTCTGAAATGACCAACAGCTGCCACCTCCCTGGCAGCTCCGTGACGTGGTACTTGAACCCTCCTTTCCATGAACACCTCCTGGCCTCTTTCAGTTTCTCTGGGAAGATCCCGATGAGGAAATGAGAAGATTGATAAGAAAAATGAGCCTCGGTTGCGTCTGTCCTGTGCAGCGTGAAGCAGAACTTGAGTCAGTGACTGTGTCTTTAGGTGCTCAGTAACCCTCACATCTGCAGAAGTACAGGTGGAAATCCAGCCTGTCTCACTTTCCCACCCGCAGAAGACAAAATCCAGTCCAGCTCTTGGTTTGAGGGATTACTAACAGCTTGGAGAGCTCTGAAATGGAACCAGTCGTGGTGAAGCCGCTCCCACCAGCCCTGGGCTGCCAGGAACCCGCCTGTCCCGGACACAGCACGATGGAGCTGCTGCAGCCTTAACTGCAGGGCTTGGGTGGGTGTTTTCATTTTTCCTTTCCAAATTTAATCCCAGTAAATAAACCAGACCAGTGCTGGCAAAGCACTCCCCCGCACACACAAGTCACAGTGCAGAGCCCCAGAAATGAAGCACAGGAACAGTGGCCACCCCGAGGTGACACCTGTGCAGCCCAGAGCAGTCCCTGGCCAGTCTGGGATGGGAGGGAGCCGAGCCAGCCTGGCTGCAGCTGCTGCAGAGCCCTGGGGAGCTCAGGGCTGCTGCTGCAGCTTCACCAGGATTTGGGGAGTGGTGTCTGTGTGAGGAGGAAGCCCTGGAGATCTCCTTTGGTAGCCCTGGAGAGCTGCTTTGGTAGCAGCAGCTCCATGGGCTGTCCCACTGCTGGGATGGAGTTTTTATGTTTTGTAGAATCCCAGAACAGTTTGGTTTGGGAGAGACCTTAAAGCTCGTCCAGTTCCACCCCACTGCCGTGGCAGGGACACCTCCCACTGTCCCAGGCTGCTCCCAGCCCCGTCCAGCCTGGCCTTGGACACTGCCAGGGATCCATGGGCAGCCACAGCTGCTCTGGGCACCCTGTGCCAGGGCCTCCCCACCCTCCCAGGGAACAATTCCCTCCCAATATCCCATCTATCCCTGCCCTCTGGCCGTGTGAAACCATTTCCCCTTGTCCTGTATCTGCTTGTATAAGAAGTCCCTTTTTATAAGCCCCCTTCAGGTATTTGAAGGCCACAATGAGCTCTCCCCAAAGCCTTCTCTTCTATTGCATTATTTGTGGTTATATTTATTTTTTTGCCTTTTTTTTTTTAGGGTTGTGCATCCTCCCATCTAGAGCTGCCTTATTCCAAAGTT
This sequence comes from Pomatostomus ruficeps, assembly GCA_013400735.1. Taxonomy (NCBI): domain Eukaryota; kingdom Metazoa; phylum Chordata; class Aves; order Passeriformes; family Timaliidae; genus Pomatostomus; species Pomatostomus ruficeps. The sequence continues at coordinate 76,356 of VYZT01054248.1, forward strand.
CTCTACACACCATGGACTTCACACCCGTGGGCTTTGGCTGCCACGTACCCCGGAGCCACCACAGATCTCCCTCCTCCCTTTGTATCTCATCCTCACAGTCTGGATTTTCCCTTCGCAGGACCTGCTGCAAGGCTTTCCCCCTTCCCAACAGAGATTGGCAGGCGAGTGGTCGGGATTTACCTCTGGCTGCTTCGTTTTCCCCCAACACTGAAATTTAACCATGGTTTTAAACAACCTTGCTTAAATCTCCCCTGTATTGTGGGTGTGTCAGATAAAGATGCTCTGATGTCCAGAGAAGCTGTAATATCCCTTTGGAATGTTGTGTGTTTGGAAATGTTGCTGTTTGGCAGGGGCTTTGGGCAGGGTTTGTGTTTCTGGGGGTGGTTTGATAGAGGGACTGATGCTGCTTTACGGCTGGTGTGGGGATTCATACTCTGTGGGCACTCACCAAGGTTGGTTGGTGTCACTTGATACTTCCCAATGGGTTGTTATTAACCAAACACAGGAGAAAATGGCCCAAGGTGCCCCCGTTTCCACACACGCCAGAAGATGAGGACTCAGGAAAGCTGGGAACTGCCTGACGCTTTCCTTGGACCCTGCTTCCCTTCGTGCTTGCACCAGTGCAGGGAAAATCCACCTCCAGTCACCATTTTTAACCTCCTGCGGTTTGGCCTGAATGTGGGGAGTTTGGGGTGAAGATGAGGCCCCTTCCCACACAAAGCTTTGTGGCTGTTTTTGCACCACAGAAAACTCAGCACAGTCCCAAAGCAGCATCCCCAGTCGATGTCAGCTCTGGGACTGAGAGCGGCGCTTCAGCCCTCGGGCCTTTTTTTTCTGCCATCGGTGAGAAACTATTTATTGTAGCCTAAATATTTATTTTAGCTCCAGCAGTAACTGCGGGCCCGAGGCTGAGCCGGAGGGGCTTTCGCCGGGTGCCGCGTTTGGAGCCGGACGCGGCACAGGTGGGTGCTGCCGTCCCGTGGCGTGGAGGAGAGGAGGAAAGGGAAATAAAGAGGAAAAGCCGGAGTGGTCACGGTGTCGCTGTCACGGTGATGGTGACATTAACTGGCGTGTCATCGGTGGTTCCCGGTGCTGCCGAGAGCGGCTCTGCAAGGGGTGGGAGAGCCCGAGTGGCACCAGGTGGGTGCTGGGTCAGTGGGGCAAGGTGGCTCCGGCCTGAGCTCGCCCCAGGGTGCGGTACCTGCTGCCGTGCTGGGGACAGACGGGGCTCCCTGTGCAGGTGCTGCTCCGGCTCCTGCTGCCGTGCTGGGGACAGACGGGGCTCCCTGTGCAGGTGCTGCTCCGGCTCCTGCTGCCGTGCTGGGGACAGACGGGGCTCCCTGTGCAGGTGCTGCTCCGGCTCCTGCTGCCGTGCTGGGGACAGACGGGGCTCCCTGTGCAGGTGCTGCTCCCTCCTCCCCGCCTGCGGCTGCCTCAGCATCCTCCGCTGTGCCCACGGGCTCCTGGGCGCCAGGACCAGCCCTGGGGGCACAGGCGGGGTCTCGCTGGTGCCCGGGCTCGGGGGCCGCGGGGCAGAGGGATTTGGGCACTCACGCTCGGAAGAGCAGGTCGTGCAGCCCTGGGGAGGCAGACGGGTGTGAGGTGTGGGTGTCAGGGGTCGAGCCGCGGCCCCCGAGGAGCCCCCCCCGGCCCTGGCACTCACGCGGGAGCCTCGCCCGGTGGCGGGCGATGCAGTGCACGGCCAGGAGTGACGCCGCGGTGGCCACCAGCATCCCTGCCACCGCCGCCCCCGTCACCGCCGGGTAGGCCTCGAAGGGGGGCTCGGCTGGAAGAGAGCAGAGGGAACATGGCAGGGAGCGGGGACGGGCAGGGCCCAGGGAAGGTGCGAGCCTGTGCCTGGAACCTACTGACAGCTGCTCGCACTCGGCTCCTCCGCTCCAGCGGGATGGAAACTCGGCCCTTCTCCACTCACCCCTCGCTGTGCCCCCACGGAGCAGCAGCCCCCGCCCACTTCACCTGGCGTCTGCACCTCGGAGGGGTGCCCGGCCGTGCGGTGGTTGACGGCCAGGACGCGGAACGCATAGAGCACCGCGGGGTCCAGCCCCCCCAGGCGCCGGTCGCGGGAGTGCGGCTCGATGTCGCCGGCGGCTGTTTCCCAGGGGCTGCCTGTCTCCCGGAGGGGGTTCTTGGTCTGGCGCCGCTGCACCACGAAGCCGGTGAGGTTGCCGGCGCCCTGCGTCCGCCACTCCAGCCGCACCTCGGTGCGCGCCCGCGTGTACCGCAGCTTACTGATGGTGACATTGGGGGGGGCCGGGTACCCTGCGGCGAGATGGCACCCGGCAGGAGGGGCTCGGTGCCCCCAGCCCGCCCTTGATGCCCCCAGCCCACCCCTGCCCCTCGCAGGACTCACGGTCCACGCGGAGGCGGACGGGGAGGCTGGCAGTGCCCACGGCATTTGTGGCGGTGCAGCGGTAGATCCCACTGTCCCCCGGCCACTCAGCGTCCCGGACGGTGAGGTTGACCCACGCTTCTCCCTGCTCCAGCTGGTACTTGGCCAGCCCCGCTGTCACCTCCCGCTCCTTGGGGTCGTACCAAGCCACCGTGGCCCCGAGACCGGCACTGCCGCCACGCTGCCGGCATGAGAGCTGCGCCTCGCCGCCCTCCAGCACCGCCACCTCGCTCTCCGCCTCCAGCTCGGGGACCTCTGCTCGGCGAGAAGGGGGCACAGTAGCGGCAGGGAGGTGCCACCCCGCCGCGGCACGGTGGGGGCACCGGGGATGGGTCCAGCTTACCCAGGCGCAGGCGGCACTCGGCGCCGGCGGCCCGCAGCGGGTGGGCGGCCACGCAGACGAACTCGCGGCCCCCCAGGCTGCCGTCCGTGCTCAGCACCAGGACGGCGGTGGAGGGTGCGGGGTCGCCCAAGGCGCGGCCCCCGCTGTCCCGCCAGCGCAGGGTGACGAGCGGAGTGCCCCCCTCCCACCGGCACCGCAGCATCACGTACTCGTCACCCTTGGTGGCCGCCGCCGCGCAGGTGGGGCTGCCGGACGGGACCCCTGTGGGGTGGAGCGGCCTCAGGGTGCGGCACTACCACGCTGTGCCACAGCACCCCGAAAAGGAGACACCCTCCAGGGCGTGGGAGGTTTGTGCCACGGCGTCCCCCAGTTTGGAGCGAGCTGGAGGTGCTGAAGGTGCCAGGAAGGGCAGCAGCACCCTGGAGTGCCCATCCCATGGCACGGGGTCATTGCAGCTCTGCTGTAGCACCAGGGGTCAGAAAGGGGTTGAGGGGCAGATGGGCCCATTGTCACTCACACAGGGTGGTCCCACATGCAGCCCCCTGTGGCAGCGCGGGGTGGGAGGCCAGGCAGGAGAAGGAGCTGCCGTTCGTGGTGGCTGCCCCTGACTGGATCCTGGTGGCCATGGAAAAACTGGTCCCCATCAACCCCTCTTCCTCCTCTTCCTCATCCTGGGGGCCCACCCAGCGCAGCTGGGCCAGGGGGAAGCCCCCCAGCCAGCGGCACCGCAGGGCCACATCCCGGTGGTCATCGGAGGCCAGGGCAGAGCAGCTGGGGCTCCCGGCTGGTGGATCTGCAGGAGACCATCGGCACTGGGGCAGAGTGCGGGTTCCCCCCCAGCCCCGCCTCAAATTGCCCCTCACGCCCTCATCCTCACCAGGGAGCTGCGCTGGTCCGTCTCACCCCGTGGGGACCTGCTGGCCCCCCCATCAGGGTTACTTACAGTAGACAGTGAGGACGATGGTGGCCTGGGTGCGGGTCTGGAGGTGGCTGTTCTCGGCCAGGCAGGTGTATGTGCCCGCCTGGGCACGGGCGATGGCGGTGATGACGAAGGTCTGGCCGATGTGCACCTGGGAGCCGTTGTGCAGCCACACGTAGCGGCTGGGGGGGTTGGAGGGAGCCAGGCAGCTCAGAACCACGTCCTCCCGCTCGCCCGCCGAGAAGCCCCCCTGTTCGGGGGAGAAGGGCTCCACACGGATGGCCGGCTCATCGGGGCCATCTGTGGGGACACGGGGCCCTTTAGACAGGGACGTCCCCACAGAGGGGACACAGCCCTCCCTGGGGCTTCCTCCCCCTGTGGGAAGCAGGGCAGCAAAGCCTCCTTAGAAAGGGTGCACCGTGGGGGCTGTGAGCACACCATGATGCACAGTGGCCACGGATGCATCGTGGTGGCAGCACACACGGTGGCCATGGTGGCTAGAGAGGCATGATGCTGGTGGGGTGTATGATGGCCGTGATTACATCAAAGCAACAACAAGCCATACCATGGTGGCCAAAGAGACAAAGTGGTGGCCACGGAGGCATCACGGTGGCAGGATACAGGATGTCCATGGATGTTCCATGATAGCTATGCACATACCATGGCGGCAGGGTGTTTAGCGGCCACGGACAAACCATGGAGACATTGTGGTGGCCACAGACATGCCATGGATGTCACCAGCCCCGAAGATGCCCCCCCAGCTGGTGGCTGAGGGCCCCCCCGAGATGGGTGGCATCTGGGGCACTCACAGACGATGTCCAGGTAGACGGGGTCGCTGGTGTGGCTGTTGACCTCGTTGCGCACGGTGCAGATGTACCAGCCCGTGTGGCTGCGGTTGGCAGGTGTCAGCTGCAGTTCTGCCCTGGAGCCCCCCCGCCCCGTGGGGGTCACTGTGGGGCCCCCCCGGGGCTCCTGGTGCTGCCAGGAGAAGCTCAGCGGCTCCGTCCCCTCCCGCACAGTGCACGTCAGGGCCACCGCTGCCCCCTCCGCTGCTGCCGCCGCCGTCGGCCGCACGAAGGGCTTGGACACAGGCACTGGGGGCACCGAGTGTGAGTGGCCCCCCACAGACATCAGAACACCCCAGGGACCCCCATCTCCCCCTGCCCAGATGGATTGTTTGGCTAGTGAAGTGCTATAGCTGCCAGTGGAATGGCTAGTGAGGACACCTGCGGGCTAGTGAGGGGCGCCCTGGCTGTGGGCATGGGTAACTAGTTGGGGTAGCTACTGGGACCAGTTTGGGGTGGTGGGATGCTTGGGTGGCCAGGGCAAGGAAATGAGGGTGGCTAGTGGGCTGCTATGCTGGCTAGTAGAGGGCTACACTAGTTGGAGGCAAGGGAGGTTTGCTGGCTAATGGTGTGCTGTGCTGGCTAGTGGGGCTCTGGGCTGGCTGATGAGTGCTATGATGGCTGATGTTGAGCTGCCTTGGCTGGTGGGATGCCACATCGGCTAGCAGTGTGCTATGTTGGCTAGTAGGGTGTTTTGCTGGCTAGTGGGAAACTACGTTGGCAAGGAGGGTACTCCGCTAACTAGTGGGGTGCTTTGTTGGTGAATGGGGTGCTACAGTTGCCAGTGAACTACCACGTTGGCTAGTGGGACTCTGCACTGGCTAGTGGGGCACTAAGCTGGCTTGTGCTACTCTTTATCAACTTGTGGAGCCCTTTGTTGGCTAGGGGAGCGTTCTGTTGGCCAGTGGATGGCTCTGTTGGCTACTGGGCAAGGGGCAGCTTGACCGCGATCTAGGGGAGTGTGACGCTGGCTGCTGCTGGCCAGCAGGGCCCCCCAGGGTGGCCACAGCCAGGGACTTACCCAGGACGCGCAGGAGGACGGCGGCGTAGCTCACACGGAGCCGGCCCCGCTCCGGGAAGAGCCCCTGGCAGAGGAAGCGGCCCTGGGCGGCCACGCGCAGCTCCCGCAGCTCCAGCGTCCCGTTGCGCAGCATCACCCGGCCCAGCATCCCCGTGCCGGGGGCCATGGCCACCTCCCCGCCCGAGCCCACGGCCACGGCCCGTGGGAGCCCCTCTCCCTGTGGCGTGAAGCTCCAGAAGACCACAGCCGGCGGGGCTGCGGCCGGCGGCCCACAGCTCAGCTCCACGGCCCGGCCTCGCACGCCCGTCGCCCGCCATTCCTCGTAGGCCGCCTCGCCGGCCGCCAGCGGCTGCCCTGCCCGGGGGCAGCGCGTCCGTCAGGCCTCTGCTTGCCCCCCACCCGGGAAATGTGGGAACAGGTCGGTGCTTACCCCCCGCCAGCGCCGGCAGCAGGCACAGGATCCAGGGCCCCCTCCAAGGCGGCGGCGCTGCCCGGCCACGCTCCATGGCGCCATGTCCAGCACCGGCACGCCGAAGCAGGGCTGCGCTCTCTGGCACGACCTCCTCTCCGGTTACCTCCCGGTAATTAAGCCCGGCCCTGATTAACTGTTAATTATTTATCAGCCTGCCAGCGCAGGGGGAACCCGACGCTGCTGCTGCCTGGGCCCCTGCAATCTCAGGGCCGAGGAGGAGCGCACTCGCTGTGGGATTGGCAGCATCCTCACATTCCCCCCACGTGGGCATTTAATTCCTGCATGTTCCCTCCCCTATACACAATTTATTTTGGCTAAAGGAGGGGGAAATACACTGCCACTCCCCTGTGATCAAAGCTGGGGGCTTTGGAGCTGGGGAAGCCAGGCAAGGAGTGAGGTTTGATATTTCATCTCCCACTGTCTGCCACGCCCCAGACCATCAAACATTCATAGGGGTGGCTGTGCCGTAAGGCAATGCCAGGGGGCTGGAGTGAGCCAGGGGGGATTTGGGGGTGCATATGGTGAGGGGGATCAGGGAAAACCCAGCAAAGTCTGGAAAACTACCTGCCATCTCCCATCTCCCTCACTGAGCCTTTCATTAGAATTCATTGCTTGTTACCAAAATCACACTGTTAATAGCAAATGTGAGACTCCCCACAAAGGGGTTTTGGGGCTTGAAATGCCCCAAAAGGGTTAAAGCTGGCAGCAAGGAGCTGCAGAGCCTTGGCTAGGCCCCATTCAGGTACTGGTCCCACTGCCACGCGCCTCTGGCTGTGCTCTCACCACGTTTTGGTCACTTTTTGTGCCCCTTCAGGTTGGGTTTGGGAAGAAATTTGGATGAAGAGAGCCGGGGGCAGTAGCCAACCCAGCAAATGACACCATTGTCAACACTGACCTAATCAAACCCCTCCTGGGAGGGCTGATACATTTCAGAGGATTTTGGTAAAGAAGGAGCCACCCTTATGATTACAAACAGTTCTGTTTATTAAAGATTAACAAAGGCACAAACACAGCCCTGTCCCTGCAGTCCAGCTTCTGTCCTCACACTGCCGGGACCCTCAACACTTGGATTTCAGGCCCCTGGGGTCCAACCTCTCTCCCCCACTGATGGGATCCCAAACACTTGCATTTCAGACCCCCGTGGGTCCAACCTCTCTCCTGCACTGCCGGGACCCTGAACACTCGAGTTTCGCCCCGACATTCGGGATGGCAGCAGTGGATTCCTGCTGCCATCTAGCGAGACAAGGCTCGCTCCAGCCTCTCCTCAGGCAACACAACAAAACTCAACAGCTGCGGGAGGATACAAGAGAACCGGGAAATTTTCCCCTGTAACTTTTCCTCCTGTTTAGAACCAGAACTTGGATTTGGGAGAATGAATCCCTGCTCCTCACTCAGCTGCAAGCCTCTCCAGCTCGTCCATGTTGTGCGGATCCAGCTGCTTGATCGAGGTCTCTGCAGGAAGGAAAGAGCAATTGTTGGGATGTGAGCACAGAGCTCGTTCCCCTGAGCTGGTGTCCTGTGCCACCTGAGTGCCCCAGCCAGCTGGGAAGCTCCGGGAGTGCTCACTGCAGCACCTCCCTCTGCAGGGAAATCGCCTGGGAAGAAGTGCAGGGGGGACTGGATCAGCAGGGAAATCAGCGGGGAGAAAGCGGGAGGGGAACTGGATCAGGGCAGCAGCCAAGGCACAGCAGCAAGCGCAAGCAGCGGCCCCACGGCAGCAAGCGCAGAGCTCAGGCTCCGGATGTGCTCCCACTCCCCGCTCCCACCTCCACAGCCACGCGGGACAGGGAAGGTTCACATCCTCGAACAGCAACACCATGACGTGAAAAGCCCAGGTCAGATCACACCGGCTCCTTCTGGCCACGGCTGTGGCTGGACTCATCCCCATGCCAGCTGCTCCAGCTGCGCATCGCTTGTACTGCACGGCAACAACCTTTGTGGCTCATGTCATCTCTGCCTGGGGTCTGCTTCAGGCGCACTCCAGGTTTCCAGGACAAGTGGACATTTAAAGGAACCCAGAGGGCTGAGTGGCTCTGAGGCCGGGGCTGGGATTCAAAAAGCCATCGGTGCAGCCGTGGCATCTGGCAAATCCCATGAAAATCCTCTTGATGTTGACAAGTGACAATCAATTTCCACTCAGGAAAGATTTCCATAGCTGCCATCTCCTCTCCCAGTGCCAGGGCTGAGCTGAGCCAGGGCACCAGATCCCTGGCAAAAAGGGCTTGCAAGGAAAGGCAGAAAAAATGCCTGAATGAGGGAAAAAAAGAAGGTGCTGAGGCATCCTGGGTGCTGGTAACGTCCTGTGCAAGTTGCACACAACCTCTGGGGCTGTTTCTTTGGAAATCTGCCTGCTGGGGAGCAAAGATCACCCTAAAATCTGCGTCTGTCGCCTGTTCCCAGTGAGTGAGCCCCGGGGAGAGGAGCAGCCTGACAAGGCCCATTTGTGAACAGAAATGAGCTGGAGGGGGATCACGGTCCCAACCCCGCCTCCCAGAGCAGTGGATCCACGCGGATACTCACGGAAATACTCCTCTATCTTGTGCACGAGCCCCACGGTCTCTCTCTCCACCACGCTGAAGGCGATGCCGCGGTGCCCAAAGCGTCCGGCCCTCCCAATGCGGTGCAGGTAGGTCTCAAAATCTGGCTCACCATCTGGACCCATGGGGAGGCCAAAGTTCACCACGGTGGTGACCTGCTGCACATCAATCCCTGCAAGAGAGCGAAAGGATCCTCTTGGGATATCCCGTCCCACAGGATCCGCTGCTCAAGCCCAAGCGGAAGAACCGCAGGCACATTTCGGGCCATCAGAGTGGCACTGGGTTCCCAGGATACCTCTGGCACAGACGTTGGTGGCAATGAGCACCTTCTCCTTGCCCTCACGGAAGCGCTGGATGACGCTGGCCCGCTGCACCACGGTCAGCTCTGCCGTCAGGATGGCCACTTGGTGCCCGTCCTGGCTCATCTTCCCCGCCAGCCAGTCCGCAAGCCTCCGAGTCTGGACACACGGGGAGAGGCTGAGGCCAACAACTCCCCCTCTGAGTCCCCTGCCCCTTTTGAGGGAGCTCATGGTAGTTTTCAACATCCCCTGGGGCCTGCTGCTTTGTTTTGGGATACTGGCAGGCTGAGCTTTTTTCCCCAGGGAAAATGGCCTCTGTTTGCCTCCAATCACATTTTGCCCAAAGTGAAATTTAGCTGGCCGAAGTGCCGGCCAGCAAAAATTTCAAACTATGCAAGATTTCTCCAAGGCCAAAGCTGCCAGCAACCAGGACTCTGGCTGCCCTTGTACCCCAAATGCCAGCTCTGACATGAGCTCAGGACACTGGGAGGCTGAGCTTTTTTCCCCAGGGAAAATGGCCTCTGTTTGCATCCAATCACATTTTGCTGAAAGTGGGTTCGGGCAGCTAAAATTTCAAAGGAAGCAAGATTTCTCCTCTTGGGAGGAGCCCACTGTGCCCACACTGTAAAATGACCCATTCCTGCTATTCCCAACGGGAGAGGGGCAGTGCAGGGCTCTCCCAGGCAGGGGCCTTACCTGGCAGAAGATCATGACCTGACCGATGGTGAAGCTGCCGTAGAGGTTGCAGAGGGCCTTGTACTGCTCGTCCGAGCTCTGGCACACCATGAAGTACTGCCGGATGTTGGTCAGGGTGAGCTCCTCCTCGCGCAGCTTGATCACGATGGGGTCGGGGATGATCCGCTCCGCAAAGGCCCGCACGGGCTCCTTGAAAGTGGCTGAGAACAGCAGCACCTGGCAGCTCTTGGGAAGAGACCTGGGGCAGGGAAAAAGCTCTGTCAGCCCCAGAGAGTGGCTGCTGCCCAGGAGAAGGACAGAAACCCTAATTTAAGCTGATTTTCAATGGACAGGAAAGCCAAGAGAGCTGACAAGAAAGATGGAGAGGGACTTTTTACAAGAGTCTGCAGTGACAGGAAAAGGGGAGAATGGCTTCACACTGAAAGAAAATAGGTTTAGATATTAGGAAGAAGTTCTTCCCTGTGAGGATGGTGAGGCCCTGGCACAGGTTGTCCAGAGAAGTTGTGGCTGCCCCATTCCTGGAAGTGTTCAAGGCCAGGCAGGTTGCTCTGAGCAACCTGGTCTAGTGGAAAGTGTCCCTGCCCAGGCGAAGCGGTGGGAACAAGATGGGCTTTAAGGTCCCGCCCAACTGAGGCCATGCTGTGATTCTGTGATTCAATCCGAGGCCTGTAACACCTCAAAGGAAAGGTAAACCAAATGAAGTGTCTTCCTGAGTGCCCAGTGGACACAGTTTGATGGAAAGAAGGACCTATGGCACTGTGGGGACACTCACAGCTCTTTGGTGACAGATTCCTTTAAAGCCAAAGGAGAGAGGGGAGAGCAGGGAAGGGGACACCAGCTCAGGAACACCCACCTGTGGATGCGGATGCTCTGACAGGAGAGGCCCTGCGTGTCGATCATGATGTCGGCCTCATCCAGCACGAACAAGGAGATCTTCGTCAGGTCCAGGACGCGTTGTTTGAAGCACCAGTCCAGTGTGGTGCCCGGCGTTCCGATGATGATCTGCTCCTCCAGCACCGTGCCCTTCAGCACTGCAAGGGGAGAAAAGGCATTTGGCTGCCTCCAGGCATGGAGCTCTCTGGTGCTGTTTTCCCCTGGCTTGCTTAGACTCGGGCTGCTCAGTGATGCCTTCGAGGGTCATCATGACACTTCCCCCCAGCCCCACATGGGAAAAGGGAGTCTGGAAGTAGCCAGTGATGGCACAAAAGCCTCCTCAGCAGGAGAGGGGGACAGACACTACTTTATAGCCCTTCATGGAGGCCTGGTGGTCCCTGGTAGCCCCAGGCTCTAAGAGGGGATCCCTGTGCTCCCATTTCTGGAGCAGTGCCAGGCTGGACTCACCTTGGTTTCCCCGGACTGCGTAGTTCACCTTGATGTCAGTGCAGAATTTCCCAATGGCCCGGACCACCTGCCCAATCTGCAGCGCCAGCTCGTAGGTGGGAGCCAGGCAGAGGCACTGGCAGGAGAGCAGAGGAAGGAGCTGTCAGGTCTGGGATGGGACACACCAGGCAGGGACAGCAAGAGGAGCACAGGAGCACCCCACAGCACTGAGGCGCAGGGGATGGGACAGCACAGCACGGCTGGAGGCTCAGGAGCTGGGCTGTGTTCCCAGCTCCAGCCAAGGGGGCAGAAAGAAGCTGCTTTCGCTGTTTTTGAGGAGGAAATTCCTCTCTTGGAAGTGTGGTACGGCTCGTTCCCATGCCCTAGTTCAGTCACGCTGTCCATACGCACAAGAGGAGCTCTTACATGGCTGCAAACAGCCAGCAAAACTGGTTCTGCACCCTGAGAGGGGACTGGGAGTATCTGACCACCAGAAACCAGCAGCAGCTGCAGCCACTCCTCAAAACTTCAGTTCCAGGATAACTGAAGCCTGGATTGATCCACTCTAGCACTCAAAGTACCTTCCTGAGGTGGGCCCCTGGCTTTTGGTCCTACCTGCCACTGTGACGGGCCCTGGTGATTTATCATCCCACTCCAGGGGGTAAAGTCACACAGGAACAGGGACAAAGCCCAGAGCTCTGCCCCTGGCAGTGTCCTGTGTGTCTGGGCCAACCCCTCCTGCACCAGCTCTCCCTGTCCTGCTTTACCTGCGGGTATTTCTCGCTGGCACTGGCTCTGCTCAACATGGCCAAGACAAAAGCTGCTGTTTTCCCTGTCCCTGACTGGCTCTGGGCAATCAGATTTTGGGGCCTGCAAGGCAAAAGCAGCTTAGTGGAACACAGGGGTCAGGGTGTTCCTGCTTGGCACCACAGTGCTGGGATGCCGCAAGGAGCTGGGGGCTCAGCCGCGCCACATTCCTACTCACGGGTAAGCCAGCATGAGCGGCAGAGCCTGCTCCTGGATTTTGGACGGTCTGTTGAAGCCCATCATGTAAACCCCCTGCAGGAGCTCCTTCTTCCTGTGGAAACAAAACATCCCAAGTGCCTGTGTGAGGGAGGCTGGTGGCGCTGGAGCCTGGTGGGGCCAGGGGCTGCGACAACTCACAGGGGCAGCTCCTCAAAGGTCTTGATGGAGAAGAGTGGGGAGTTCGGGTCCCGCTGCAGAATCTCCACGTGCTGCTGGGACTCCACCAGGGATGTGTGGATCAACTTGTTCATCAGTGAGAGCTCTGCCAGCGACACTGGGAAAGGCAGCAACTCAGTAAATAAAACAAATGGAATCACAGAATACTTAGGGTTGGAAAGGATCTCTGGAAATCATCCAGTCCAAACCCCCGGCCAAGGCAGGGTCAGCTGGAGCAGGTGACACAGGAACGTGTTCCTGTAGGTCTGGAATGTCTCTAGAGAGGAGGACTCCTATCCAGGACCTCCCTGGGCGGCCTGTCCCAGCGCTCTGCCACTCGCCATGTCAAGGAGTTCTTCCTCATGAGGAGGTGGAACTCTTTGTGTTTTAGTTTACAACGAAAGGCTCGTAACGACAATCCCCTTCCCTCTCCACCCCAGAGGCAGCGGCCGCCCCTCCGTCGGGACCCCGTGCTCGGGGGGGCTCCGAGCGGGCGCTGACACCGCGATCCCCGGGGGTCTCCAGGACCCGCCGGGACCCTCGGGACCCACCTCTTTCCTCGTCCTCCGCCTCGGTCAGGGCGGGGGGCGAGGGGAGCAGGCCGAGCCCGCGNCCGTCCCACAGTGCCCGGGCCGCCGGATGGGGTGGGAACATCCGGCCCGGCGGCGGCGAGAGCGGGTACGGCCGGGGAAACCGGGGAGCGGAGACTCCCGCGGTGGGACGGCGTCCTTGGGGTGCTGGGCACAGGCGCCTCGCAGGGCGGGGAGGGTCCCCTGCTGCACACAGGGAGCCAACACTCCTCCCCATAAGGTTTTGGGGGCTCCTGGGGAACAGAGCCTGTCGCATCGGGTGTTGGGAGGCCCTGGGGAGTTGGGGACAGGGATCATGGAGGAGGGACAGTCCCCTGCTGCAGAGAGGGACCCCGCAGGGTTTGGGGGCTGTGTTCCCCCCCACGTTGGATGCTGAGTCCAGGGACACCAACAGGGGAGGACGTGTCCCCAGGTGATGGAGGTGCAGGGAGCCCGTGGGCCTTTGAGGGGTCCCTGGGGTGTTGGGGGACAGGGACCCCATAGGGTCCCCATTTGCACAGAGGGATCCTACATGGTGCCAGCGCTGGTCCCCGTAAGGTTTTGGGGGTTTCTGGGGAATAGAGACTCCCCCATAGGATAGTGGGGGTCCTTGGGGAGTTGGATGACAGGGACCCTGTAGAGCAGGAAGGGTCCCCTGCTGCAGACAGGGACCCCAGAGGGTTTGAGAGGGGACAGAAGGGGTCCTTGGGTGCTGAAGGAGCAGGGAAGCTGTAGGGTTGGGGTGCTGCACCCCATAGGGTTTGGGAAGGGTTTCAAGGGTTCTGGGGGCAAAGACCACAGATGGATGGGGATCCACAGGGTGCTGGAGAGCCAGGGACCACCAACCTGGAAGGTCCCCTGGGATGCCAGCACCCTTGCGTTGTAGGGTGACAGGTCCCCAAGCTTGTGTGTCCCCCATCTGGGATCACCTCCAGGGGAGGCTCAGGGGAAGCTGGACACAGGACTCCAGGCTGCAGCTGTCACATGCTTCCCATCATCCTGCTCCCTTTTCCAGCCATCCCACTGAGCTTTCAGGGACCCTTTCCTGCACCAGAACAGCCACCTTTTCAGTCAATTCCCATATCTGGGAAAAAATTAACACTAGTAATAGTAATAACACTACTACTAATGCTAATAATACCTCACTTCCATCCTAAGGCTCCTTTATTTTAAAGATGAGGTAAAATGAGGCAAAGGGAGCAGAGTTAGGTGATGCAGATACAAGTCTGGGATAATGGATGTTGCCTGCAGTGTTTCTAATGAACCCACAGAACAGTAAGAAACCTTTGCAGATGCTTTATTAAGAAAAAAAGATACCGCCCCGCCGAGACATCGCAAAGGAAACCTCCTCCATACCAAAACTTAACCCGCTTGAAGTGCGCTAAGGGGATTTTCCAGACTATGGAGGATGTTGAGGAGGAGAAAGCAGCGGGGCTGGGGCTCTAGGAGGAGGTGTTCCGGCGGGGCATGAGGCCGTGGGCCATGTCCCAGCGCACGCCCCAGCGCAGGCTCGTGCGCTTCTTCATCGTGGGCACCACGTACGTGTTGGGGACGAGGCGCTTCTGCGGCCGGCACGGCAGCCCCGGCTGCAGCATCTGCCTCCGCACGGCCCAGCGCAAGCTCTGATGTGGATCCTCCCCAGGAAAGCTGAATCTCTCCCACTCTTGTCTATATTTGTCAAATTTGGCCACTCGGTCGGTTCTCTTCACTCTTGCAGCCTGTGGAGCAATGTAGGACGTGCGTGGTTCCTCTGGAATGGAGTACTCTGATATAGTGTCGCTCCCAAAATCCCCAAGGAGAGAGCAGGGGCCGTCCTCCAGGAGCCAGTCATCATCATCGTAGTGCAGGTACTCCTCCAAGGAGCCGCTGCTGGTTTCTATTTCCCCTTCAGTGATGGTGTCATCCAGAAAAGTCCTGGAATGCCCCGGGCTCCATGGCTCAGCACTGCTGTCTGGCTCGATGTTCACTGACTCATCGGAGACCTCCACCCTTCCATCGGGTCTGTGCCTCAGCACCTTCCTCTTCATCACCAACCGCCTGTGTTCCCTCTGATCCATGGGAAGGTCTGGCTGTGCACCAAAAATGATGGATGCCTCAGCGTAGGGATCGTCATGGGGACGTGACGGCCCCGCGCTGCCTCTCTCCCAGGCGCTCAGCTCCGCTGCCAGCTGCTCCTCACCTCCCTCTGCTCCTAGCACCTTCTCCATGATTCCCACCAAACTGGGTGGATTCTGCAGAGAAAGAAACCGGGGTTAATTTACTGCAGCACATTCAAGCTGGGTAAAGATGTCAAAGGGGCTCTGAGACTCAAGTTTTTGGGTTCAGGGGTGTTGATTTAGGTTGGGATTTAGTCCTCAGTGCACTGCTAAACCTCTTGCTGCCTACAGTACCACAAACACAACCCCTAAACTCCTGCTAGGAAACTACACTAGAATTAATCATGATAAATTAAGTCCTGATGGACAAACACAGGGCAGGTTCCATGCACTGGGTGAGATTATCCGTTTTTCCTTGTACCTCTGCTTCTAAACCCGCAGTATTTAGTAATGATTTAATCAAGGGACAGCCAAGAAGGTGTTTTAGTTCCAGAGGAGAGAAGGGCTCGGTGCAGTGTGTTTAGATGCTTATTTACGAGTCTGGTGATAGCAAACCTCCAGCCCTGTGACAAAAAGGGATCCAGACATGGATTCCACTCCCAGCACAGGTTTAGGACCTCTTCAGGGGGATCTGAAAGGCTGCAAGTGTTGCCGGTGCCGCTGGGACCAGTGGGAGCAGATGGTGGGGCGGGATGAGTGGCAGCCGTCAGCGCGCTGTCTGCAGCGGGGATGCAGGTGTGAAAGCGAGAAGGGCTCCGTGACGGCTCGCCGGGAACGTGCTGCTGCTGACGGAGCAGATCCCATCAGCTGGGGGAAGAGGAGTGATTGAAGAGTCCAAAAAAAGAGACTTGAGTGAGATGAAGCTGCCCAGGCAAAGCCCCAGTGGCCCTGCCTGTGCTCCCCTGGGAACACCAAGGGGCTCAGACAATAAATACTGACTCTGTTCGTAACAGTTATTTTGCAGAACAAGCCTAGAGATCTAATAAAAACCACATAAAAATGCAAATCCACCATTTTTTCTTTCCCTGCAGACCCTGAGGATCCACCAGTAACAGACACTCCAAGGTGGTGGCTATGGCTGAGGAGAGCACGGCTACTGACCATGAGCAGCTCCTGAGGAGGGTGCAGGAGCTGGAAGTGGAGGTGAAGAGGCTGCAAGAGAAGCTCCGGGAGGACAAGGAGAGTGCTGGGAGGAGAGAGGCTCCTCCAGCGCCTGGGAAGGCCAGGAAACGCCAACAACGGCCCTTCGATTTCGGCGCCCACAGCCGCAGACACGTGGCACTGCGCATCGCCTACCTGGGCTGGGGCTACCAGGGCTTTGCCAGCCAGGAGAACACCCCCAACACCATCGAGGAGAAGCTCTTTGAAGCCCTGAAGAAGACGCGGCTGGTGGATGACAGACAGACGTCCAACTACCACCGCTGCGGGCGCACGGACAAGGGCGTCAGCGCCTTTGGGCAGGTCAGCATCTCCGTGGGAGTTCCTGGGGCGTTTTCCAGGGTGGGATGGAGATCTGATGGGATCTTGGATTTGTTTTTTAAAAGCCATCAGCTCTTAACCCTGTAAGTGAACCTGGCAATGGCTTCCTGCATGTGGAATGATGGTTTCAGACCTTTGAAGCCTTTTTAGTGCCATTTTTCCCCCATACCAGTTGAAGTTGTTTTCTAGGGCCCTGTTTCAGGAGGATGTGTTTTAGGCTGCAGATTCCCCAAGAGCTTGGTGATGCCCTGCCCTTGGCAGGGTCCTCTCAGCTGATTTAACTTGCCAACCCTACAAAAACCCCAAATCCCCAGGAACTGGCTCACTTCCTGCAGCATCAGGCAGTTGAATTCCTGCACAGAAGGGTCTGAGGAGAGCCGCAGCCAGCGGAAGGGAGTGTGGGAGTGGGAGCTGGAGGGAGGGAAGCAAGCTGGCCTGCTCGGTGGGCATGGAGCCATCCACTGGCTGAGACAGCAGGGAGAACACAACCTTGGTGGCTTCACCATAGGGCTGGGTCTCCTTCCTTCCCTCCAGGCACAGAAAGCAAAGCTGGCATGGGTTTAGCCTCAAATGGCTGCTCTGCTCTCCTTTGCAGGACGAGCCACACAAAATCAGGGCATTCGGTGCCTTCCCTTGCGCCACTTCAGCACACAACACTCATGGTGGGAACGAACTTGTTCTCACACCAGGCTTCCAGGCCAGCCAGGCTGTTACTGCCTTCAAGTCATCACCTCCAGCTTGGAGGAAAAAAGCACATTTTAACCCAGTGACTAAAGCTGAAGCCATCCCGAGACTGTGCTACGTAGGCAGCCTGCAACTTTCCCCGTTTTATTAATGGAATCCATGGCATCTGCTCGGGTCCTCAGAGGCACTCACAGCTCTGCCATGGCAGGATCGCCTGACTGAAGCCACCTTCAGCTGTAGGAGATCCTGGATTTATTTCCCAGAGGTGTAGGAAGACTTGGCTCCACATGCTGCGCCCATCCATCTGTGCTTTCCTCATTTCTGCAGGTGATCTCCCTGGATCTCCGCTCCAGCCTGCCAGAGGGGCAGCAGCTCAATGGCCACGCGGGTGAGGGGCAGGAGGAGCTGCGCTACACCCACATCCTGAACAGGGTGCTGCCACCCGACATCCGGGTGCTGGCCTGGGCCCCCGTGGAGCCAGAGTTCAGCGCCCGCTTCAGCTGCCTGAGCCGGACCTACCGGTACTTCTTCCCCTGCGCCCAGCTGGACGTGGCACTCATGGACGCCGCGGCCCAGCGCTACGTGGGCACCCACGACTTCCGCAACCTCTGCAAGATGGACGTGGCCAACGGGGTGCTCAACTTCCAGAGGACGATCCTCAGCGCCAGAGTGACGTGGGTGGACAGAGGAGGAGAAGCTGGCCCGTGGGATCCCTTCCGGCTATGCCAGTTCGAGGTGACGGGACAGGCATTCCTGTACCACCAAGTGCGCTGCATGATGGCCGTGCTCTTCCTCATCGGCCAGGGCATGGAGAGCCCGGACGTCATTGATGAGCTGCTGAACGTGGAGAAGAACCCCCGGAAACCACAGTACAGGTAGGGCTTGGTCTGGAAAACCCAATGGGCTGCTCTGGAGAGCAACAGCTGTGCCTGGAGAGCCGCTGGCAAGCCATGTCCCTGCCAGTGCCCTCACTGGAATGCATCCACAAGGATCTCTGCTTTCTCACTCTTGAGCAAAGCTTTGATAGCTGTAGTCCTTGGTTTTTGGTGAAAATTAAGTCACCTTTTACTGGGAATGATTCTGTGAAGGTCAGAACTGGTTTTGGCAGATCCACTGTTCTTGAGCCTTTCTGTGGTCCCACCGCCTGTCCTTGTCCCCAGCATGGCGGTGGAGTTCCCCCTGGTCCTGTACGACTGTGAGTTCCCAGACCTGCAGTGGCTCTACGACCCGGAGGTGCAGGGCTTCAACGTGACACACCTGCAGCAGCTCTGGGCCAGCCACGCTGTCAAAACCCACGTGCTCCGGGACATGCTGGCAGGGCTGGATGCTGCTCCCATGGCCACCAGCAAAGGTAGAGGGAGTCTGGGGGGAATACCTTGGAATGCACACTGACAGAGGGCAGGGTTAGACGGGATATTGGGAGGAAATTCTTCCTTGTGAGGGTGGGAAGGCCCTGGCACAGGGTGCCCAGAGCAGCTGTGGCTGCCCCTGGATCCCTGGCAGTGCCCGAGGCCAGGCTGGACGGGGCTTGGAGCAGCCTGGGACAGTGGGAGGTGTCCCTGCCCATGGCAGGGGGTGCAACAAGGTAAACTTTAAGGTCCATTCCAACACAACCATTATGGGATTCTGTGAATTACAAATGATTAACTGGTTTAAAAAAATATTGAATGAAGGGGTAATTAAATGGGATTTTTTTCTTCCATGATGTCACAGGTCCAGGGAGCAGCCCGGTGCCCTGGGGAGAGCAGCAGCCCCCACTCTGCAACCAGATCAGCGGCTTCGTGGAAGGGGTCCAAGCCCGCACGTACAAGCCCCTGCTGGCGCGGCCCAGGTGCGAGGGGCTGGAGGCCCGGATCGAGCACTTCGTGCGGAGGGGCCGCATCGACCCCCCCCAGGGCCCGGGGCTGCCGGGGGACAGCGCCGGGGAGCCCCCCGAGGGCAAGCGGGGCAGCACTGCAGCCCCCGAGCAGCTGCCCAAGAGGATCTGTATGGACACCGAGTGACGGGCACCTCGGCACAGGGCAGCTGACGCTTCGCCCCTTTTTTCTATTACTGTTATTGGGAAAAAAATTCATTTTTTAAATGCTATTTTTTATAAATCTCAAGAAATCCGGTGTAACGGTGGTGTGTTCTGGCTTGGGGAGAATGGGAGGGGGCTCAGCGCCCTCAGAGCGCGGTGAGGCAGCACTGGGGGGGGATGTCTGGGGCAATACAGGGCTGGGACCCCCCACCCCTCCCGCTCCCCGGTACCTCCGGCCCGGCCGCGCCGCTCCCGCCG
>VYZT01054248.1:95517-108142 GCA_013400735.1 Pomatostomus ruficeps
CCCGCCCCGCCCCCGCCGCTCCGTTCTGGCCCGCAACCGCCGCGGCGGTTTAAACACCCCCGCGCGCCGCCATTGGCCAGCGCGGCTGTCACTCAGCCGGCGGCACCTTCCCATTGGGCGGGCCCTACGTGGTGCCGCCCCCGCGGCGCCGCCATTGGCCGGCTCAGCGACGCGGAGAGGAGGCCGAAGATGGCGGCGGCGGGCGGCGGCGCGGCAAAGCGCTGCTGGCGGAGCGGCGCGGGGCTGGCCCGGGCNATGGGACGAGAAAAAATATCCAGTTCTACTCACTGTCCTGGGCAGGGACACCTTCCCCTGGACCAGGTTGGCCCAAGCCCCGTCCAGCCTGGCCTTGGACACTTCCAGGCACGGGGCAGCCACAGCTTCCCTGGACAGCCTGTGCCAGGGCCTCCCCACCCTGAAAGGAAAGAATTTCTTCCCTATGTCCCATCTAATTTTGTCTTCTGTCGGTGTGAAGCCATTCTCCCTTGTTCTGTCACTCCAGGCTGTTGTCCCCAGTCCCTCTCCAGCTCTTCTGGAGCCCCTTTAGGCCCTGGAAGGGGCTCTGAGCTCTCCCTGGAGCCTCCTCCTCTCCAGGTGAGCACCCCCAGCTCTCCCAGCCTGGCTCTGGAGCAGAGGGGCTCCGGCCTTTGGAGCATCTCTGGTCCCTCCTCTGGCCTGGCTCCAGCAGCTCCAGGTCCTTCCTGTGCTGGAGCCCCGGGCTGGGGCAGCTCTGCAGGGGGGGTCTCACCTGAGCGGGGCAGAGGGGCAGAATCCCCCCCTCCCCTGCTGCCCACGCTGGGGGCTCAGCCCAGCACAGGGGGGTTCTGGGCCAGGGCCTGTCCGGCTCTCACCCACCAGCACCCCAAGTGCTTCTCCCAGAGCTGCTCCCGATCCCTCCATCCCCAGCCTGGATTGATCCTGGGGGTTACCCCGACCCAGGTGCAGCACCTGCCCTTGGCCTTGTTGAACCTCATGAGATTCCCCAAGGCCGCTGACTGAGCTTGTCCCGATCCCTCTGGATTCCGTGCCGCCCCTCAGTCATGGAGCAGGAGCTCAGGGAAGGCGAGCAGGTTGCTGCAGGTCACCCTGCAGGTTTGAGTGAAAGGCAGGAGCTGCTCATCCCCACCGCTGGGGTCTCGTTCTCCCCTCAGATCCCCAAGGACCCGACGCAGCGATGGCTCCGGGAACTCGCTGCGCTGAGCCAGCAGCTGCAGCAGGTTCACCCCAATGTCCTGGCCAAGATCCTCAAGCAGAGGACTCTATACCAGAACGAGGAGATCGTGGTGATAGACAAACCCTACGGGCTGCCTGTGCACGGTGAGGGGGAGTGGGGAATGGAAGTGGCTCCGTGGTGCTGACGGGGTCCTCTGTCCTTCCTGTGCTGGGGTTTCCCTTTCCCAGGGAGGGTTCCAGGAGCTCGGTCACTGTCCAATCTCAGCCTTCCCCTCGCATTTCGGGGTGATTTAGGGTGCATGGGGAGTACCAGAGGTGAGACTCCTTGCTGCCCTGGGTCACACAGGTGGCCCCGGCATCAAGAACTGCATCGCTGATGTGCTGCCCATTTTGGCCAAGATGCTGGAGAGCATGAAAGCTGACCCCCTCCACCTCTGCCACCGCCTGGACAAGGAGACCACGGGCGTGATGGTGCTGGCACGGAGCAAGGAGGCAGCAGAGAAGATCCGTCTGCTCTTCAAAACCCGTCAGGTGGAGAAGGTCTATTGGTAGGAAAAGTTTGAGTGAAGAAGGGGCTGTGAAAGGGGTTTAGAAAAAGGGTGAGGGGACAGTCCCTGGGGTGTGGGGGCTTTGTGGAAGTTGGGGGTGTTGCTTTTCTCCCCTCTTCAGCACCATTTTATGGGACTGGGTCATGGGAGAGGGGCTGAGGAGAGGGTTCCCATCCTGTGAGAGCGACACCCCCAGATCTCTGCTTTCTCTTTCCAGGGCGGTTGTCCTGGGGGACCCAGACCCCGTTGAGGGCATTGTGGAGATCCCCATTGTGGAAAAGGAGGTGCAGAGCCACCAGTCCCACTACAAGGTGAGTCCTGTGTTCCCTCAGCCGCCATTCTGGACACCCCAGCATCCCCTCCTGCCTCCCCCAACTCCCCTCTCACCACCCCTCAGATGACGCTGGCTCCCAACTACCGCCTGCGTCC
Source organism: Pomatostomus ruficeps (assembly GCA_013400735.1). Classification (NCBI taxonomy): domain Eukaryota; kingdom Metazoa; phylum Chordata; class Aves; order Passeriformes; family Timaliidae; genus Pomatostomus; species Pomatostomus ruficeps. The sequence continues at coordinate 97,668 of VYZT01054248.1, forward strand.
GGAGGATGGGAAGGTGATGAAAATCCGCAAGAACCGGAAAGCTGAGAGCGCGGTGACCCGGTACCGCCGGCTGGCCAGCGCCTCCGCCTGCTCGCTGCTGGAGCTCCAGCCCATCACCGGTGAGCGAGGCCTGCCCGGCTGTCCCGGGGCTGGATCTGCTCTCTGTGCAGTCAGCAGCAGCTCTGGAAGGGGGAATTTGCCATTGGACATGACTGGAATCCCTTTTGGGACAAAGCTCTGGGAATAAGCCCTGCTGGGGCGATGCTTTGCTGCCAAGCTGTTTGCCCGCTGCCAGCGATTCCGGCATGGCATTGTCCAAGGCTGAGGGTGGTGGGTGCCAGGCCTGGCACAGCTGGATGTCACCTTTCTCGTCTTTCTCTTTTCTCCTCAGGGGTGAAGCACCAGATCCGGGTTCACCTGGCCTATGGCTTGGGGTGCCCCATCCTGGGGGATCACAAATACTCGCACTGGAGCAAACTGGCGCCCCAGGTAAGGCAGGGGTTGCACTGGGCTGCAGCTGGATGCAGCCCCTTGTGTCCCCCAGCTCCTCGTGGGCTGGGGATTTCAAGTCGCAGCTGAAGAGCTGCAGTTTTGAAGGGAACATTTCCTGTCCTTGCTGCAGAAGCTTCCTGAGCTCACCCTGAGGAGGCTGAAGCTGGAGCAGAGCAAGGCTCGGCACCTGCCCCTGCACCTGCACGCCCACCGGCTCTGCCTGCCCCTGGGCCAGCCCTTGGACTTTGTCTGCAAACCTCCCGTCTTCTTCCAAAAAACCCTGAGGAAGCTAGAGCTGGACATCCCTAAGGACTGACGGGGCAGGACCGGAACGGTGCCATGTGTCTCCACATCTCCAGCACGTGGCAGCGGCTGTGCCCACCTTGGAGCCGCTGCTGGGGGGAATTCTGCAGTCTCTGTGCTGGTGCTGATGTTGCTGGATTCAGAGTGGGTGCCTACCTGTGCTTCTGGCCCAGGAAAGCAGCTGGACACCCTGAAGAGCCTCTAGTTTGGATGAACAAGGCTTGGCGGGAGTTGGGCTCTGCCTGATCCGTGTTTTGAACTTGTCTCCAGGCAATAAAAGCTCCAGTTCCCTCGAGGGAAGGCGTTGTGTATCTCTGTGCTCTGGCCAGCTGGGACTCAGTCCCTGTGTAGGTCTGAGCAGACCTGGGTGCAGCCCCTCGCAGATTTTGGAGCTGTCACTTGTCTCTCCAGAGTTGCTTAGCTCAGAGTTGGAAAGTCCCTTCATTGGAAAATCCATCGAAAGTGCAGTTTGCAGTGGCTCTGGGGTTTTTTTCTGTGCTAAGAGACTGCACAGGGAGTTCCTTGCCTTGGCTGGGCTGTGCAGCTCGGAGACTGCCCCTGCTCTGTGCTGTCAGCAGCGCTGGTGTGGGTTTTGGAGCACTCTGCTGCTGGGAGAAACTGTTGTGTCCCACTGCCCCTTCAGTCACCCCATCCCTTACTTTTATAATCCCTTACTGGGATCCCTTGCCCTTGGGAATTTTCCTTGGAGCCTGATTCTTCCCCCTACACCCTGAGAGGGAGGTGAGTGGAGGGATTGATGATCTGGGGAATCATAGCTGAAGTTTTGTCTCAAAATTTCCTCATTTGGTGTCTCCTGACCCATCCCGGGAGCTTGGGGCTGGGCAGCAGGATGTTCCCTGGCCCCTCCAGCTGTTTGGGTGCTGGAAAGGGCTTTTTGCACCCCACAGGGCCACCATATACCTGGCTGGGGCTTCTTGTTGGGGCAGGGCGCAGTCCCCTGGCTCCTTGCTGAAAATAGCTGGGGACCCCCGTGCCCTCGGGCCGCAGCGCCAGGAATCTGTTGGCTGATGAGAGAGGGACGTAAAACCACGGGGAGCCAGGAGCGGCTGCGGCCGGGCAGGAACGCTGCCCTGCAGGAATGCTGTCAGGGAGGAAAGCTCCTTCCCAGCCTGCTGCCTTCCCAGCTCACTGCTGCGGCTGCTGGGGTGGGTTTTTCTATTTCTGTTTGTGAAAAAGCTTCCCCTGTAATTACGAGGTGATTTAACGCCCTGTCGGAGCTGTCGTTCACAGCCGCTGGACACAGCACTCGGGGAGGCTCTCAGCAGGGACTCCTCAGCCCGGCAAAGTCGCTCCTCGAGCCCATCACACCTCAGGCAGTCCTCACCGGTGTCTCCTCTTCCTCGCTTCAAAATGTCCCTCTCGCACACGGCCGCCGAGTTCATGCTCTCTGATGCTCTGCTCCCGGATCCCAGCAGCTCCCGAGCCAAGGGCCTGCGGCTGGAGCTGCCGAGCGATCGCCTGCTGAAGTTTGTCACCGTGGGGCTGCCCCTCTGCCTCGTCTCGCTGGCTTTCGCCCGGGAGTTCTCTGCTGGTGAGTTGCAGCTTTTCCAGTGTGTTCTTCGGGTCACGGGCAAGCACCAGAGGCGGTTTGGTTGTCCTGGCAAACCCGTTGTATTCTTGATGGTGTTGTGATCCAAAGCGGAACAGCCTGGAAGTCCTGTTTTAGGAGCTGTTCTGCCTCGTGGGTGTTTATTGATTGCTTTTAATGGATCATAATTCACTGGGAGAGCCTGGGAACAGCCGTGCTAACCCCAGGAGCAGCGCGGAGTCAATGCCCAGCCTCAGCTGCTTGCGCCCAGCACCTCTGGGTGCCACAGGCTTGTTTCCAAGGAGGAGGAAGAGGAGGAGGAGGGTGCCGGCAGCACGGAGAGATGCATTGATAGTGCATTGTGACCTCAGGCTAAATCTGGCCTCGGCCAACATTCAGCTGCTGTCCCTGAGGATTTGGTTTTACTCCAGTTTCTGGCTGGTCAGTCTCTCATTCCCTGCACTGTGTGTACACACCACTCCACACAAAGGGTTTGTGTTTGGGAAGAGATGGAAAAGTCCTTGCTAGAAACACAGCAGCTCCAAAAGGATCATGAAAAAGGCTTTCTTTAATTCAAGCAATGCCTGAGATGTAATTACCCTCCTGTAAGGCATTTGCTTGTGGCTGTGGAGTGTTCCTCCACCCTCCATGGCTGAGGTTTGCTCTCCTCCTCCTCATCCCAGGCTCCCAGATCAGCTGCTTCTCTCCCACCAACTTCACGGGGAAGCAGTCCGCCTACACTGACACGGCTTGCTGGGACTCCCTCATCCACCATGGCTTCGACGCCGAGGGCCGTGCCGTCACCAAGTCCCTCTGGGCTCTCAAGGTAGGGTCAAAGTCACGTCTGGGTGCCCCTGCCTCCCATCTGGGTGTCCACAGCAAGAGCGACTCCACATCCTCAGTGACCATTCGTCTTCTTTGCCCAGGTCTTCCCCTACTCGCTGCTGGTGGTGGCGGTGCTGATGTACCTGCCGTACCTGCTGTGGCGTTACGCCGCCGCCCCCGCGCTGCACTGCGACCTCCTCTTCATCATCGACGAGCTGGATAAATCCTACAACCGCTCCGTGCGCCTGGTGCAGCACATGAGGAAGATCCAGCAGGCCAGTGATGAGCCAGAGCGATTCTGGGAGGAGTATGAGAGGTGAGGCCAGGCCAGATCACCGTGGCCCTTGGGGTCCCTCCCTGTGGCGTTGTGGCTGCACCCAGGATGAAATGGTGCAGTTTGGGGGGTGGCTCTCACTCCCCCTGTCCCTCCACCCCCAGGGCCCGTCGGGAGAGGTATTTCGAGTTCCCGCTGCTGGAGCGGTACCTGACCTGCAAGCAGCACGCCCATGCCCTGGTGTTCATCTACATCCTGCGGAACCTGCTGCTGCTCCTGTTCCTGGCTGCCACCTGCCTCTACCTGGTCTTTCTCCACCTTAACATCTTCTTCCAGGATGAGTTCAGCTGCTCCATCAAAACGGGGCTGCTCCAGGAGGAGCCACACATCCCCCCGCTCATCCCTTGCAAGCTGGTCTTCTTCTCCGTGTTCCAGATCATCAGCCTCTCAGTTGGCAGCGTCTATGTCCTCCTCATCCCCATTGTCATCTACAACGCCCTGCAGCTCTGCCAGTGGGACAAGGGGCTGCTCTCCGTCTATGAGATGCTGCCTGCCTTCGACCTGCTCAGCCGCAGGATGCTCACCTGCCCCCTCAACGACCTCAACGTCATCCTTCTCTTCCTCCGCGCCAACATCTCCGAGCTGACCTCCTTCAGCCGCCTCAATGCCGTCAGCGCCCTGAGGGAAGCCACTGCCAACAAGGAGGACATCGACACCGTCATCGATTTCATGACGCTGCTGGCTGGGCTGGAGACCACCAAGCCCAAACACCCAGCCTGCAGCGCTGGGGCCGAAGGCAGTGCAGCCCTCTCCAACGGCACGGCCCTAGGTAGGCTTCTTGGGTAGAGACAACTCCTTCCCCCTTCTCTTGGCTCCCACACCACCAGATCCCACCCTGGAAACGTGGCTTGACCACCCTAAACCCTTTGCCAAGACCTTAAGGTGTTTGGGGCATAGTTGGGGGTCACTGAGAGGGCTGACAAATCCAGAAAGGGGTTCTGGCATCCCGAATGTGATGCTACTGCGATCCAAGGTGTGGGCAGGGGTTGCTATAGGAACAGCAAGCCAAGAGATTGCTGCTTAAATCCAAGCTCTGGGCAAACTGCGGGGCTGGGAGGGTCCCTGTTTTTGGCAGCTCATCCTGCTGGGAGTGGGATTGGGAGTTTTAAATCCTGTGTGGCTGGTGCCAAGGATGCCATGCCTGCCCCCTTCTCCTGTTCACATGGCACTGGTGGGCACAGTGGGGCTGTGTGTGGAGATGGAGATGTGTTCCAAGACAGAGCTGCATTCCCAGGGCCTGCACTGCTCCCTCTCCCATGTGCTTTGGGATTTCGGGAGCTGGATGCCCCCTTTGGGCTCTCACAGGGACCCCTGGTGCTCATGGGGCTGTGGGAGACAGCCCAGCCCCACAGGTAGGAGCCGAGAGGCCTGGGCTTTGTTCCTGGCCCTGAACACACGGTCTGAACTGTGGTTTAAAAACATCCACAGACTGAGCTGGATTCCGCATCCTCATTACCACGGCAACCCAGGGCCAGCACAGCTGGTTCCTGGGCCAGTTACCCGGTGCTGGAAAAAGCCCAGATCCTAGTCTGCCGTTGCCCAGCTAATTAACTGCCTGCTCTTCTCCCCTTGTCTAGAACCAAAGCCTGGAGTGGAAACGACGGGAAAAGCCTCCCGGGACTCGCTCGGCTCTGCCTGACCCAGAAGCAGGCAGCAGACAGGGATCCTGTGATCCCAGGATCCACTTTTCTGACACAGCTGTGCTGCAGCAGCCGGGCTGAACCCACCTGCGCTTCCTGCACCTGGCCTTTCCCTCCTTATGTACATTTCTCCAGTAAAAAAGGGTTAAACAATCCATGTTTTGTGCAGAACCTCTTGGGTCTCTTACTCTAAGCGCTGGGTGCCACGCTGTGCCTCTGCCACACAAATTTCCCTGCTGTGATGGCAAGAGGTGGGGAATGGAGGATTAGGAACGCTCCTCTGAAGGAAAAGAAGGATCCAGGAATAAAATGAGGTGGTTTATTAACTGTTTATTAAGAGAGGGAGGTGGAAGGCCCCCCACACCTCCCCATCCCAGCCCAGCCTTAGTGTTCAGCCGTATGTTTTTGGCAAAGCTCCTCTCTCCCCCTCTCCACCCTGCAGCTGGAAGCTGATCCCTGAATCCTGTGAGCACTCTACCCTGGGGATCAGCCATCCCTGCTCAGAGAAATGGGGTGTCTGGGGGGCCAGGACCAGCTCCACGGGCAACGGAGCAGCAGTGAGGGGTTCAGCTCCCATTGGTGTGTCCTGCTGCTTCTCTTTACATAATTTTTCATATATTTAATTGTAAATTGGCTTTTCCCCCCTCCTCCCACCCTGTGTCCTTGGCTTGAGTCCAAGAGGCGCTGAAAAGTTATTTAATTAATACGGTGGTAACCAAGCCTCTGTTTCCCCAGCTCAGGAAGGGACAGTGCCAGGAGCCATGAGAGCTTTGCCAGAGGCCTGAGCTCACTCATCTCCATAACTTAGGGGTTACTGGGAGCCGGGGAGGAGCAGCAGCTCCCTCCCTCCGGCAGCGTTCCCTGCAGGGAGGGTGTCCAGCAGGAAGGGGGGTGCGGGCAGCCCCTGGGGGTTGTACAGGGGGCAGGCCTGGTACTCACAGGGCCACTCGGCCCAGGCGTAGCGCAGGCCCAGCACCAGCGTCCTGCAGCCACTCAGGGCCAGTGTCACCGTGCGGGACCCCACTGCCACCACGGGTGCTGGCAGCCACTGGCACGGGGACGCCTGGCTGGAGCAGCACACCTGGGGACGGGAAAAAGCCCCATCAGTGTTGCCTTCCCTCTCCCAGCTCTCTGGGGAGGATTTCCCCCCCCTCACCTCAAATGCCTGTGCATCCCTCTGACGGCAGATGAGTTCCTGGCTGTAGGTGACGTTCAGCAGCCCACTGGTCACCTCCAGGATAGCCCGGGTGGGATACGGTCCCTGGAACACGAGGTCCTTGTCCCCGTACGCCACAGCCCTGGCACCCAGCAGCAGCCGGTGCGCCACGTTCTGCTTGTCCCGGGGGTGGATACTGCCGAGGAAGAGCAGGAAGATGGGGCTGGTACCCAAAAACTCCATCCCTACACCCTCACCCCAGGCCAGGACGCACCTGCCGTAGGGAGAGTGCTCATCACCCAGATCCATGGCCACGGCCATGAAAGTGCCGGGCATCCTGCCATTGGGAACAACCCCCAGGTCGGCTGTTTGGTGCCAGCGGAGCCGGGCGAAGCTGTCGTCCACACTCCGACGGCGGTAGGTGGAGAGCTGCGAGGCACAGGGGAAAGGGGGGAGTGCCTCAGCTCCCAAAACTGGCCACTGCGGCCCCTGCCTGGGATTTTCAGCACTTGGCAGGACACGTCCATGTGTTTACAGCGTCCTCTCCCTGCTGCCAGCTTGGAAGTGGCCTCCAGCGTGGGCACGGGAGGGTAAAGCCTCCCTGGGTATGCCCACAGGACAGTGGGGGTCCTGTCCCTCACCCCCCACACCTGCACGAAGCCAAAGGGGAGCAGTGGCTCCGTCTGTCCGGCTGATCCAGTGTGGAAGGCCCGGCGCCAGTCGGCGATGAGTGCGGGGAAGGTGCAGTTGTACTGGTCTGTGTGCAGGAAGGCGTTGGCCTCACCTGTCCCCCAGAAAGAGGGGCTGGTGAGAGCTCGGTGGGACAGCAGGGGCTGCTCCACCCCGGGGGATAGAAATGGGGGCTCACCCTGGTACCAAGCGACTCCCCGCAGGGTCATGTTGAGCAGCGGGTGGATCATGGCGTTCCAGAGCACGGAGGGCGTTTGTGGGCCAGAGAGATGCTGATGTGGGGAGGTGCTGGAACACAAAGCACAAGGCAGGCTTCAGGTTAAACCAAGCACCATGCTAAAGGGAGCTCAAGGGTCCCTCCCTTCCCCACCTTTACCCACCCAAATGTGCCTCATGCTCATGGCATGGGAGGGGATTTTACCCTGAGGGGGCACAGTGATGCATGGAGCGGCCAGTGAGGCTCCGGGAGAGGAGGTGGGGTGGGAAGGGATGAGGATATTCCCCAAAAGCAGTGTGGTACAGGGCAGGAGGTGTTTACACAGCACCTTCTCTCACCTCCCCATGTCCTCTGTGAGCCCACACGCCTGCAGAGCCCGGCGGGAGGACCAGGCCTCGATGGGGGTCCCCCCCCAGGCCACCTCCACCAGCCCGATGGGGGACCCCAGAGCCTCATACAGGGAGCGCCCCAACAGCCAGCACACGGCCGAGAAGTAGGTGAAATTCCCGTGGCCCAGGTTTTCTGCTCAAGAAACAGCAGGCTGCAAAGGGAAAAAGTGGGGGAAAAGCCATTTCCAAGCTCTCCTTTGGATGCACACTGCACTCACCGGCCGTTGGAATGGACCAGGGCAGGTCGATCCGCTCCAGGTCCTGCAGCTCAACATCGGAGCGGGCAGGTGCCGCAGCAAAGACTCGGACATAGGGATAGCGAGAGGCAGCGGCGAGCTCCTGGCTGGCATTGGCCACCTGAGGAAGGGGCAGGAGCAGGCAAGGCACTCCCCTGTCTGATCCCAACCTGATCTGTGCTGTGGGGCCTCACCTGCAGGACCGTCATTGCCATGTTGCTCTGCCCGCTGCAAAGCCACACATCTCCAAAGTAGATGTCCCGCAGTGTCACGTTCTCCAAGCCCTGCTCGGCCCTCAGTGTGTAGGGACCACCCCGATCCATTGGGTCCAGGACAGTTCTCCATGTCCCAGAAGGTCCTGGGGGAAGAGGATGGTGCTTATCTTCCACCACCCTTATGAAGGCCTCGAGACCTTCACCAGGATGTTGGATGAGCAGCCAACAACCAGTGGAGAAGGACAGGCACAGCGAAAAGCTTCCTCACCACAGAGACAGGCTGGGGAAATGGATTTTGGACAGTCTCTGTGATCAGATGGACTGTCCTCCTGCAGGACTTTAGGGGTTAAGAAAGAAAATCTGGAAAACAAATGTGTGTCAGAGCAGAAGCTGCTGGGAGGAACTGGGATTACAGGAGCAGCTTGGTGTGTGTGACACTGAGATGTCTCCGGCTAATTTTAGAGGCGCCGAATCGAAGCGTAAAGATATTCTGCTGGAGCTTAGCGTGGATTTTCTGGCTGGATCCTGCAGATCTCCTGGATCTCTGCTCTCCCACAAGACACCTCCAGGCTCTTCAGCTTATGGAGGTGCCCCTGGGCAGCACTTTCACCCCTCAAAGGTGATGAGCTCCCCCCCAACTCTTCAGGCAGGGAAGTAGCTGGGGTTTGAGGTGCCCTTGAGCCCTCCCAGCACCCAGGAAGGCTCTGTTTGCACAGGCAACATCCTTCAGGGCTTGGAGATCCCAAGGGGGCATAGATGGAAAAAGAAGCTGGGAGTGCTCTGGAGATTCCTCAGGCATGGTTTAGAGAGGGAGAGAAGCTGAACTCCCCTTCTCCCCTCCACAGCCTCACCGCTCGGCTCAAGGCTGTGCGGTGCCACCCACTCCAGCAGCAGCTCGGCTCCCGCTGGGCGCCCACGGGATCCGCTCTGGGGAACCAAAGTGAGCAAAGGCTGGCGCTGCTGGGGAGGGGAATGGCTGAACCTCCCCAGGCCTCCCGGAGAGCGAAAAGCACGAGCTGGAGATGTCACCACCACCTCTGCAGCCCCAGGGCAGCAGCGTGACAAACCCAGGCGTGGTGACAAACCTTGTCTCACCCCACCGTCGGCTCTGATTTCGGCTCAGACAAGGTCTTTGGCCACCAAAACCATTGGCCCCGGTTTCTAGCGAAGGTCTGGGACTGACCTTTAACCTGTGCTGTTTTCTCCATGACGATGAGGCCCCCAGGCTGTGAGAGAGTCACGGTGACCACGGTCCCCAGCTCCCCACGGCCCCACACCACAGCCCCCGACGGCTTCCTCTGCAGCACCATGTGGTCACCATAGTAGGAGGCAAAGCTGAGCGTTCCCCCTGGAAGCAGCAAACAGCGCAAACATCAGCTCTGGGAGGAAAATCCCCTCGGCAGGACCTCTGACCCCTCTTAAATACAGATTATTTGAGATCCCACTTAATTTACAGCTTCCTGGTCAGCCTTAAGGTGGTTAAAAGCACCACAGAGCTGAGGAAGAGGCAGAATTTAAAGTCCACAAGAGGGAATTCACCTCCCAAAGCACAGGGAGCGCGTTACATCTTGTATTACATGGATTTGGATAGAGATTTTGGTAAAAATTCCTCTAATAACAGCATGGGAATATCTCCCAGCCCAGCCTTGCTAATAAATGTTCTGATGTATTTTTCCCTTGGAAAAAAGCTTGTCAAGGGGTGGGACGGGAAATACCAGGTGTGCAGCATGGGCAAAGGGACCTTCAGTGGGGATGGAAGCAGAAGGCTCAGCCCCAGCACCCCCAAAAGCCCCATTTTTGCAGTTTCAGAAAAAAATAATGTTTGAAAAGGGGGTCGGGAGCAACGTTTGAGGGGTGATCTGGGCAGCGATCCCCAGTGACCACATCAGAGCTGATGGAGTCTCATCCCCTCCGCAGCTCATCCCAGGCTGGGTTTGAGGAAGGAAGGCAGAGGAACGATGTCCTCGGCCCCTCAGCAGTCAGCTGCATTGCTGGTCCCCCTGCCTCATGCCACGAGGCTCCGGGAGTTATATAAAAAACAAGTCGGAGGAGAAAAAAAAAAATTAAATCTGAGACGCCAGGGAAGAGTGGAGGCTATAAAAAGCAGCTGGGAGGAGGGAAGGGAAGAAGAAGGGAGGAGGGAAGGGAGGAGAGCCCACGAGACACCACCGAGGAGCCGCATGCGGCTCCCACCTTACGTAAAGCATCGTCCCACGGCAGCAGCGCTGGGCCAAGGGCGCTGGGGAGGGGCTGGGGGTGTGAAGGGTGTTGGAGAGGGCTGGGGTGTGAAGGGCATCAAAGTGGGACTCAGGGGGTGCGAAGGGCATTGAAGTGGAGCTTAGGGGGATAACACGGGTGTCAAAGTGGGACTCGGGGTGCAAAGGGCATTGAAGTGGAGCTTAGGGGGATAACACGGGTGTCAAAGTGGG